>JAMZAV010003089.1:0-93808 GCA_024449915.1 Sweltsa coloradensis
GGCAAATTTTAAATTTTTTTCAAATTTTTTAAATTAATTTGTGTGGAAAAAAAAAGGGAAAGGGGTGAGTTCCTGTAAGGGTGCCCAGACGGTCCGGTTTTAGAAGTCAAAACACTGGCTAAACTCATCTTTTTAACAACGATTTTGGCGTTTCCCTAGTTAAACGAGGGAGCGGAGCGCCCCCCCCGAGTGTCTCCATTCAACCCCAAAACGGCTCTCATTCTGTGATTCTGTCTGTATGTCTGTCTGTACGTCGAAAATCAGCCGAACCGCTGAACAGATTTCGCTGAAATTTTAAACAGACATCCGGTACGAGTGGTTTTGAAAAACTGCTAACAAAATCAGCTAGATCCTTTGCGATTTAATCCCACAATAAATAAAAATGTGATTTTTTAAATATCGAAAGCATTTGTTTAGTAGCAGCTAGCGGGACGAAAATCTATCTGGCTGGTAGGGGCTTAATGGTAAGCATTTAGCCTACCACACGGAGGGGGGAGGTTTCGATACCCATTGGGTAGGACTTTTTTTTTAGTATTTTAGACCCACATATTATTTTGAGGGGTGTTAAATGGGAAATAAAAATTAGGTGTTTTTGTTTTTATTGGAAATTTTTTTAATGTTTTACGCTAATACGTTTTGAACACGATTCGCATTTCGAATGTTCAATTTAAACTAAAAACGCAAAGTCGTTGTTAAACGAGTGAGTAAGCCATGTGGTGAGTACCCGGTTTTAATTCCATACTGAGCTAGATAGAGGGAGGAAAGGGGGAAATGTTCCCGGGTACTCAACACTTGGTTTCACTCACTCGTTTAACAACGACTTTGGCGTTTCCCTAGTTAAACGAGGGAGCGGAGCGACTGAGTGTCTCCATTCAACTCAAACGGCTCTTATTCGGGTGATTCTGCTGTCTGCTGTACGTCGAAAATCAGCCGTACCGCTGAACAGTTTGGGCTGAAATTTTAAAAAGACTTTCTGGTACGAGTTTACTAAGAACGGGTTAACAAAATCAGCTAGTTTCCATTGCGTTTTAATCCTACAATAAATAAAAATGTGATTTAAAAATATCGATGGCATTTGTTTAGTAGCAGTTAGCGGACGTGATTGACGTGGCCTGCATGGCCTCATGGTAACCATTTAGCCTACCACACGGATGGATGGGGTTCGAAACCCGTCAGTTCTAACTTTTTTTATATTTTTACACCCCACATATTATTTTTGAGGGGTTTTTAAATGGGAAATAAAAATTAGGTGATTTTGTTTTATCTTGGAAATTTGTTAAGTTTCACGCTTATACGTTTTAAATACGATTCGCATTTTGAATGTTCAATTTAAATAATTATTGTGGCAAGCAGAGTGATTTTCCTGTAAGGTGACCAGACGGTCCGGTTTTAGAAGTCAAAACACTTGGCTAACTCACTCGTTTAAAAACGACTTTGGCGTTTCCCTAGTTAAACGAGGGAGCGGAGCGCCCGAGTGTCCCCATTCAACTCAAACGGCTCTCATTCTGTGATTCTGTCTGTATGTCTGTCTGTACGTCGAAAATCACCCGAACCGCTAAAACAGTTTTCGCTGAAATTTTAAAGAGACATCCGGTACGGGTTTACTGAGAACTGTTAACAAAAATCAGCTAGTTTTTATTGCGATTTAATCCTACAATAAATAAAAATGTGATTTTTTAAAATATCGATGGCTTTTGATTAGTAGCAGCTAGCGGGACAAGATCTGCGTGGCTGACATGGCTAAGTGGTAAGCATTTAGCCTACCCCCAAGGAGGGTCGGGGTTCGATGCCCGTTGGTTAGAACTTTTTTATTGTTTACACCCACATATTACTTTTGAGGGGGTTAAATGGGAAATACAAATTAGATAATTTTGTTTTATCCTGGAAATTTATTAATGTTTCATGCTAATACTTTTTGAACACGATTCGCATTTTGAATGTTCAATTTAAACTAGGGAAACGCAAAGTCGTTGTTAAACGAGTGAATGAGTCATGTGTATAGTGCCCGGTATCTTTCCCCATACTGGGCTAGAATCCAACCTTAGGTACAGGGGGAAAAAAGGGGGATGTTCCCGGATACTCAAAAACTGGGCTCACTCACTCGTCTAACAACGAGTTTGGCGTTTCCCTAGTAATTCCCTAATTAAACGAGGGAGCGGAGCGACTAAGTGTCTCCATTCAACTCAAACGTTTCTCATTCTGTGATTCTGTCTGTCTGTACGTCGAAAATCAGCCAAAACCGCTGAACAGATTGCGCTGAAATTTTAAAACAGACATCCGTGCACGGTTTACTGAGAACTGTTAGCAAAATCAGCTAGATCCATTGCGATTTAATCCCTGATTTTTTAAAATATCGATACCATTTGTTTAGTAGCAGCTAGCGGGACGAACTCTAGTGTCTGCCATGGCAAAAGTGGTAGCATAGAGCCTACCGCACGGAGGGTTGGGGTTCGATACCCGTTAGTTTTGAACTTTTTTATATTTTTACACATACATATTATTTTTGAGGGATGTGAAATGGGAAATATAAATTAGGTGATTTTTGTTTTAAATCTTGGAAATTTGTTAATGTATACGTTCACTCCAATACGTTTTGAACACGATTCGCATTTGAATGTTCAATTTAAACTAGGAGAACGCCAAAGTCGATATTAAACGATGTGTGTGAGCCAAGTGTTGAGTACCTGGGAACATCGCCTTTTTCTCCCATATACCTAAGGCACGATCTAGCCCAGTATGGGGAATGATACCGGGTACTATACACATGGCTCACTCATCGTTTAACAAAACTTTGGCGTTTTCCCCAGTTAAAAAGAGGGAGCGGAGCGACCGAGTGTCTCCATTCAACTTGAACGGCCCTCATTCTGTGATTCTGTCTGTCTGTCTGTCTGTACGGCGAAAATCAGCCGAAACCGCTGAACAGATTGGGCTGAAATTTAAAAAAGACATCCGGTACGAGTTTTTTTTGAGAACTGCTAAAAAAATCAGCTAGATCCATTGCGATATAATCCCACAATAAATAAAAATGTGATTTTTTTAAATATCGGGAAAGCATTTGTTTAGTAGCAAACTAGCGGGACGACAATTACGTGGCTTGCATGGCCTATTGGTAAGCATGTAGCCTACCGCACAGAGGGTGGGGTTTGATTTCCCGTTTTGCTCGAACTTTTTTATATTTTTACACCACATTATTTTTGAGGGGTGTTAAATGGGAAAAAAAAAATTAGGTTATTCTGTTTTATCTTGGAAATTTCTTATTGTTTTAAGCTAATACGTTTTGAACACGATTCGCATTTTTAAAAGTTCAATTTAAACAACTAGGGAAACGCCAAAGTCGTTGTTAAACGAGTGAGGGGAGCCACGTGTTGAGTACTCGGTATCTATACTAATAGTCTTGAATAACACGATCTCGGCGCGGAAAACAATTTTTTTTTTTGGATTCACGGTTGCCGCGCCCAAGTGGGCGTCGCACCCGAACGTGACCCGGGACCGGTGCGTTCGGAATCTTTCCGGGTACAGGCACCGCCAACCGGTTTGGACCCGCTCGCATACTTTGGCCTTGGCGACGATGAACATTTTGGCTCGCGTGCCGTTTTGGGGAGAAACACTTATTTAGCGGACGAGAAAAAAATGAAAAAAAAAAACATAATTTTTAATTTCGTCTTCCACGCGTGGACATTTCCAAAAACGCACCCGAAAACCGTCGAGGGCATGTTTTTGAAACGACCCGTTTTCTTATTTTTGGACCCTTGTTTGGATTTTCCGTTTCAAAATTTTTTAAAAATTCTAGATGGCGCGGTAGGCCCCGAGGTTTGTCAATTCCGAATGTCCAAAAATGGCGAACGGGTGAGGAGAAAAAAAGAGCCGATATCTTTTGCCGATTGCGCGGAAAAAATCCCAAAGTCGAAAAAAGTTTTAAATTTTTTAACATTTTGGGGTGCAAAATTTAAAAACTTAAATATTCCTTTCCTCTGTTCGATTTGGAAGAAACCCAAAGGGCCCTTTTAAAATAGCGGAAGGATGAAGGTATTTAAATAAAATTGTTTTGAGAACCGGGTTCGAACCCGGGCTAGGTGGAAGCCCTTTGAGTTCGGTCGGGACACTTTTTGAAAGTTGAAAATTTGCATTCAGGTCACAAAAAGCACGGGTAAATATTTTTTTGTAAAATTCACGAATAGCAAAAAGCACTCTTCCCGACCTTTACGGAAATTGTCATACCAAACATCACGCATTTGGTTACGTTTTAAGGGTAGAATTTGGCACCGACAAAATTGACATGCGTGCCGTTTTTGAAATGGGAAAAAACCAATTTTTTTACAGTTGCATGCAAATATAAAACGTCATAAAACGGGTATGACTTAGAGGTTGGTCCTTTTTGTTGGTCTAATAAATTCAGAACGGGGTCGAGGTTTCCGAAAAAACAACTTTTCAAACCTTTCGTTTTCACATCCTAAGCGCCGAAAAAATTATTTTGAACTTATTTTATTATTCCCTGCGATAAATTTTTCCCAACGCGCGTTTTATGGGGTACAGTTATTACTCGCTACATATCCATACAGCAGGCTAGGCGAGTGGTAAAGGATGCCGAGTTATCACGCGGGCGGCGTGGGTTCGAGACACGGTCGGGCGGTACTTTTTTTCATATTGCATTGTTGTGAAATTTCAATTTTGTTAATCAACCTACAGTTTACCGATGTGGTACGTCATTCGTGTACATGCTTTTGTGTTCATGTGTAAATATCATTATATTATAGTAATTTAAATTTGTTGTGAAGAGCTATGTGTACGGAGGGGGGAAAGGAGTGGCAAGGCCTGGAAGGGGGGGAGGGGCTAAGAAGTACTACCCACTTCAAATAATCAATCAATAAAAAAACTCAAAATATTATGCACCTTCAACGAGGTCTCCCGAAGTTATTAATATATCGAAAATAAATTTCAATTCGGCCCTACTTCAAAATTTCAAAATCCACAATTATTATTAAAGGGTATGCGTGATCGATTTATTTGCCATTTAATACAAGTCAAATGTTTCTAAATGGTCGATTCTGAGTAGTCAAAATATGTAATAGAAATTCAATTTTGCAATTTTTTTTAAAACAACTATTATATCTCGGCAATTTACGTCCGATCGGGCCGAATAAATGTTTCTTTACTAGCGACTTCCTTTTTGGGTTTGGCAGTGGAGGGGGGGTGGGGGGGTGGGGGGAGGTCCAAGACGAATTTTTGGGTTTTTAAAAAATACGGGGTTTTTTGCCACAGTGAACAAAACCCAGGTATCAAAAGGACGTCAACCACAAAGATATTGCATTTTATAATATCCCAAAGAGGGCAATGACCATGGGGGCGACATGGACAACTTTTTTGGACAGACTTCCTTTGGGGTTTGGGGCAGCAACGCTCTTTTGGAAGGGTGGGGGAGGGGGGGGGTCAAATTTCAATATTTTGTTCTGGGAAATACATGTGTTTAGCCTCAACGAACACAACGAGGGAATCGAGAGGACAAAGTGGTAAAGGGGTGATGGAGGGGGTTGGTGGGGGAAGTCGATTTTTTAATAATATCAAAACCCTTTGATTATTCTTTGAAATTTATTAACTTTTTCGGTACGAATCCGAATTTTGAGGACTGTTTGAGTGGACGCCGCATGGCACTGTTTGGCTTGGGAGGGGGGGGGGGATTTAGAAATAGAAATTAAGACATTTCATCAATATCTTCAAGCATATAATTGCATTTTATAATATGCCAAAGAGGGCAATGTCCTTTGGGGGCCACATGGACAACATTTTGGGTTAGACTTCCCTTTGGTTAGGTTAAGGGCAGAAGCGGTCTTTGGAAGGGGGGGGAGGGGGGGGGGCAAAGTCAAATTTTTTTTTTCTGGAAAATACATGTGTTTAGCCTCAACGAACACAACGAGGGAATAGAGAGGACAAAGTGGTGAGGGTCGATGGAGGGGGTGGAGGGGGGGGGGGGGGAAGTCGAGTTTTATAATATCTAAACCTTGATTATTCATTGAAATGTATTAACTTTTTCGGTACGAATCCGAATTTTGAGGACTGTTTTGAGTGGACGCCGCAATGACACTGTTAGGGGTGGGGAATTTGAATAGAAACAAAGACTTTCCCATCAAATCTTCAAGCCATTTCATTTTTGGAGCGATTCCAATGCGTCAAAAGGGCCGCATCAGCGGTGACGGCCCTAATCTAAATTAGTTTTGTTCTTTGGAAAATGGTTTGGCCATTTTTGGAAAATCCAAAAAACTGGTTTCTTTTAATAGCTCGGGTAATTTCGTCCGATCAGGTTCAACTCGGGCGCTATAGAACGCGCGGGCGAGCAAAAAATTTGACGTACGGAAATGCGTCCCGGAAAACTTTGTCGTGTTTTTTTTACAAAAGGGCCAATAATTGTACGACCAAGTCCATCTGGGCTCTACGGAACTGGACGGACGAGGCCCAATATTTTGACGTACCGGAAAAGAGCCCCGGAAAAACTTTTGCCCCGGATTTTTACGAAAAAGGCGCTGGAAAACCCCCGATCCGGCGGGGAGGTGATCTTTTAATTAATTGAAATCGATTAACAAAAATTTGAGGTTGTCAAAACGGGTCATTTTTTTAAGTAGAAAACAGTGATATGGGCACTCGATGACCATTTATGGGTATATTTTGGACATTCCTGTTATCCGCCAATTAAGCATAAATTCACTAGAAGGGTAGCCCAGTCAAGCATGAGCATGCGCCAAAACCAATATTCACAATCATTAAGGGCGGGAAAAGGGAAGGGTGGGGGGGAGGAAAAGCACAGTTTTTGAGTACCAAACTCACAATATCAAAGAATACAACAGGGGGTTTTTTTTATAGTCAAAACAGTGACCGAGCATTCTGGGGCATTCACAAAATTTTAATTTATATTTTTTCCTTCCGATGACGTCAGAGGGCCGCGTCAATAGCAACGACCCCGAAAAAAACTTTTCATTTGAACGTGGCCAAAAACATTTTTGGTTTTTCTAAAAATAGTGGTTGGTCATATTGGGGTAAATGCATTGTTTTTCTAATATCTTTCACAATTACAGTCAGATCAGGTTCATCTCGGGCTCTACGGAACCAGGGGGGACGAAAATGCATGTTTTGACGTCCCGAAAAGCGCCCTTGGAAAAACCTTTGTCCCGGATATTAACGAAAGGCGCAATAATTGTGCGACCGGGTTAATTTTGGGCTCTACGGGGGAACGGGAATTAAAGGATAATATTTTTAACGTACCGGAAAAGCGTCCGGAAAACTTTTGTCCCGGATTTTTACGAAATGCGCAATAATTCTACGAAGGGTCCATTTTGGGCTCTACGGAACCGGGCGGTCGAGGTGCATATTTTGACGAAACCCGGGAAAAAGTGTCACGGAAAAACTTAAGTCGAGGATTTTTACGATAGGCGCAGTAATCGACCGATCAGGTACATCTCGGCTCTGCGGATCCGCGCGGACGAGGCGAAGATTTAGACGTACCGGAAATACGACCCGGAAACCCCATGTCCCGGATTTTTAACAAAAGGCGCAATTGTACGACCGGGTCCATTTTGGGCTCTACGGAACCGGGCGTTCGAGGATCATATTTTGACGTACCGGGAAAAAAAGCGTCCCGGTAAAATTAAGTTTGGATCTTTACAAATGGCACAAATTATTGTCCGATTGGGTCCATCTCAGACTCTAGGGAAAAACCGCCGCGGGATGTGGCTAAGACTTTGACATAATTGAATTCGCCCGACTGCGAGGCCTTTAGTAGCTCGGGCATTTTTCGTCCGATCGGCTCCATCTAGGGCTCTATGGAAACCAAGCGAACAAGACAAAAATTTCTGTTTACCGAAAAGCGTCCCGGAAATTTGTCGTCCCGGAAATTTAAAATTTGCGTAATAATCAATTGTTTTCGTAAAAAAATTCCACGTTACTTCGGAGCGGAGGGCAGGGCCCGGCGACGAACCAAAATGTCCCGGGAAAAAAAATTTATCCAAAGTCTTCGGATTAACGACAACGTGACCCGCAAACTACCGCATCGCGGCCCGTACTCGGGCCGATTTTCGAGTTTGTCGCGGAAACGAGGTTTTCAAACTACGAGGAATTCCAGGTACGAGGTTTTCCAAGCCCTCCGCGCAGCGGCTTTCAAGCCGCGCGTAAGCGCGACTTGTCTATACTAATAGTCTTGAATAACACGATCTCGGCGCGGAAAACAATTTTTTTTTTTTTTTTGGGTTCCCCCCCCGGTTGCCGCGCCCAAAGTGGGCCCTCGCACCCGAACGTCGACGGTTAACCGGTGCGTTCGGAATCTTTTCCCTGGTTACAGGCACCGCCAAGGGTTTTGGACCCGCTCGCATACTTTGGCCTTTGGGGACGATGAACATTTTGGCTCGCGTGCCGTTTTGGGGAGAGCACTTATTTAGCGGACGAGAAAAAAAAAGAAAAAAAATCACAATTTTTAAATTTCGTCTACCCACGCGTGGACATTTCCAAAAAGCAACCAAAACCGTCGAGGGCATGTTTTAGAAACGACCCGTTTTCTTATTTTTGGACATTGTTGGATTTTCCGTTTCAAATTTTCTAAAAATTCTAGATGCCCCCGGTAGAGCCCCGAGGTTTGTCAATTCCGAATGTCAAAAAAAAGGCGAACGGGTGAGGAGAAAAAAAGAGCCGATAAACTTTGCCGATTGCGCGGAAAAAATCCCAAAGTCGAAAAAAGTTTTAAATTTTTTAAAAATTTTGGGGTGCAACTTTAAAAGCTTAAAAAAATTGCCTTTTCCCCTGTTCGATTTGGAACGACCAAGGCTCTTTAATATAGCGGAAGGATGAAGGGTATTTAAATAAAATTGTTTTGAGAACCTGGGTTCGAACCCGGGCTAGGTGGAAGCCTTCGAGTTCGGTCCGGGACACTTTTTGAAAGTTGAACTTTGCATTCAAGGTCACGAAAAGCACGGTGAATATTTTTTATAAAAATTTACGAATGGGAGAAAGCACTCTTCCCCGCGTTTACGAAAATTGTCATACCAAACATCACGCATTTGGTTAAGTTTGAAGGGTAGAAGTGACACCGACAAAATTGACATGCGTGCCGTTTTTGCTAGAAAAAACAACTTTTTACAGTTGCATGCAAATATAAAACGTCTAAACGGGTTATGACTCTAGAGGTTGGGTTCACTTGTTGGTCCATTAAAATTTAGATCAGGTTCGAGGATTCCGAAAAACAACTTTTCAAACCTTCGTTTTGACATCCTAAGCGCCGAAAAAATATATTTATAAACTCATTTTATTATTCCCTGCGATGAAATTTCCAACGCGCGTGTGTAGGGTACAGTTATTACTCGGCATATATCCACACGGCAGTTTAGTCGAGCGGTCAGAATGACGAGTTATCACGCGGTCGGCGTGGGTTCGAGTTTACGGTCGGATCGATACTTTTTTCATATTGCATTTTTGTGAAATTTTAATGTATTGTTAATCAACCTACATGCTACCGATTGTGGGGACGTCATTCGTTACATGCTTTTGTGTTCATGTGTAAATGACATTATATAGTAATTTAAATTTTTTGTAAAAAGCTATGTGTATGGCGGGAGAGGAGTGGGAAGGCCAAGAAGGGGGGAGGGGGTAACAATGTACTACCCACTTCAATTTCAAATAAACAATAAATACAAAACTCAACATATTATGCACCTTCAACGAGGTTGCCGAAGTTATTAATATATCGAAAATAAATTTCAATTCGGCCCTACTTCAAAAATTTTCAAAATCTACCAATTATTATTAAAGGGTATGCGTGATCGACTTATTTGCCATTTAATACAAGTCAAATGTTTCTAAATGGTCGATTTAGAGTAGTCAAAATATGTAATAGAAATTCAATTTTGCAATGTTTTTTTAAACAACTATCTATATCTCGGACAATTTACGTCCGATCGGGCCGAATTAAATGTTTCGTACTAGCGACTTCCTTTTGGGTTTGGCAGTGAGGTGGGGGGTGGGGGGAGGACCAAGACGAATATTTGTATTAAAAAATACAGGGTTTTTGCCACAGTGAACACAACCAGGTTATAAAGGACGTCAACCACAAGGATAATTGCCCTTTTATAATATGCCAAAGAGGGCAATGACCATGGGGCGACATGGACAACATTTTTGGGGCAGACTTCCTTTAGGGTTGGGCGCAACGCTATTTTGGAAGGGTGGGGGGGGGGGGGGGGGTCAAAGTCAATATTTTTGTTCTGGGAAATACATGTGTTTAAACCTCAACGAACACAACGAGGGGAAACGAGAGGACAAGTGGTGGGGGTGATGGAGGGGGTTGGTGGGGGGAAGTCGAGTTTTATAAAAAATCTAAACCTTGATTTTTCATTGAAATTTATTAACTTTTTTCGGTACGAATCCGAATTTTGAGGACTGTTTTGAGTGGACGCCGCAATGGCACTGTTTGAGGGGGAGGGGGGGGGGGATTTAGAAATAGAAATTAAGACATTTCATCAATATCTTCAAGCCCTTATAATTGCATTTTATAATATGCCAAAGAGGGCAAAAGTCCATGGGGGCGACATGACAAAAATTTTGGGACAGACTTCCTTTAGGGTTGTCAGAAGCGGTCTTTTTGGGAAGGGAGGGGGAGGGGGGGGCCAAAGTCAAATTTTTTGTTCTGGGAAATACTGTGTTTAGCCTCAACGAACACAACGGGGAATAGAGAGGAAAAGTGGTGAGGGGTGATGGTGGGGGTTGGAGGGGGGGGGGGGAAGTCGAGTTTTATAATATCTAAACCTTGATTAAATTTATTGAAATGTATTAACTTTTTTTCGGTACGAATCCGAATTTTTAGGACTGTTTTGAGTGGACGCCGCAAGACACTGTTAGAGGGGGGGGGGGGGGGGAATTTGAAATAGAAACAAAGACATTCCATCAATATCTTCAAGCCATTTCATTTTTGGAGCGATTCCAATGGCGTCTCAGAGGGCCGCATCAGAGGTGACGGCCCTAATACTAAATTAGTTTTGTTTCTTTGAAAATGGTTGGCCATTTTTGGAAAATCCAAAAAACATGGTTTCTTTAATGCTCGGGTAATTTTCGTCCGATCAGGTTCAACTCGGGCGCTATAGAACCGCGCGGGCGAGGCAAAATTTGACCCTACCGGAATGCGTCCGGGAAAAACCTTTGTCGTGTTTTTTTACAAAAGGCGCAATAATTGGGACGACCAAGTCCATCTCGGGCTCTACGGAACTGGACGGACGAGGCCAATATTTTTGACATACCGGAAAAGAGTCCCGGAAAAACTTTTGTCCCGGATTTTTACGAAAGGCGCTGAAAAACCTCCGATCCCGGGGGGGGAGGTGATCTTTAATTAATGAAAACGATTTTCATAAAGTTGAGGTTGTCAAAACGGGTCATTTTTTAAGTAGAAACAGTGATATGGGCACTCGATGACCATTATGGGGGTATTATGGACATTCCCGTTATCCACCAATTAAGCATAAATTCACTAGAAGGGTTAGCCCAGTCAAGCATGAGCATGCGCCACAACCAAAATTCACAATCATTAACGGCAGGGGAAAAAGGGGGGGGTGGGGGGGGGGGAGGAAAGGCGCCAGTTTTGAGTACCTACTCACAATATCAAGAATACAACAGGGTTATATTTATAGTCAAAACAGTGATCCGAGCATTCTGGGGCATTCACAAAATTTTTAATTTATATTTTTCCTTCCGATGACGTCAGAGGGCCGCGTCAATAGCAACGACCCCGAAAAACTTTCATTTGAAACGTGGCCAAAAACATTTTTGGTATTTCTCAAAATAGTGGTTGGTCATATTGGGGTAAAGCATTGTTTTTTTAATATCTTTCACAATTACAGTCAGATCAGGTTCATCTCGGGCTCTACGGAACCAGGCGGCGGGGCATGTTTTGACGCCGAAAAGCGTCTTGGAAAAACCATATTAACAAAAGGCGCAGTAATTGTGCGACCGGGTTAATTTTGGGCTCTACGGAACCGGGCGGTCGAGGCGCATATTTTGACGTAACCGGAAAAGTGTCACGGAAAAACTTAAGTCGAGGATTTTTACGATAGGCGCAGTAATCGACCGATCAGGTACATCTCGGGCTCTGCGGATCCGCGCGGACGAGGCGAAGATTTAGACGTACCGGAAATACGACCCGGAAAACCCCATGTCCCGGATTTTTACGAAAGGCGCAATTGTACGACCGGGTCCATTTTGGGCTCTACGGAACCGGGCGTTCGAGGATCATATTTTGACGTACCGGAAAAGCGTCCCGGTAAAATTATGTTATGGATCTTTACAAATGGCACAATTATTGTCCGATTGGGTCCATCTCGGACTCTACGGAACCGCGCGGATGTGGCTAAGACTTTGACATACTTGAAAGTTGCCTGACTGCGAGGCCTTTAGTAGCTCGGGCATTTTTCGTCCAAGCGGACAAGACAAAAATTTCTGTTACCGGAAAAGCGTCCCGGAAAATTTGTCGTCCCGGAATTTTAAAATTTGCGTAATAATCAGTTGATATCGAAAAAATATTCCACGTTACTTCGAAACGGAGGGCAGGGTCCGGCGACGAAACAAAAGTGTGCCGGAAAACAAATTTCTCCAAAGTCTTCGGATTAACGACAAACGTGACCCGCAAACTACCGCATCGCGGCCGTACTCGGGCCGATTTTCGAGTTTGTCGCGGCAACGAGGTTTTCAAACTACGAGGAATTCCAGGTACGAGGTTTTCCAAGCCCTCCGCGCAGCGGCTTTCAAGCCGCGCGTAAGCGCGACTTGTCATTCCTCATACTAGGGAAACGCCAAAGTCGTTGTTAAACGAGTGAGTGAGTGAGCCAAGTGTTGAGTACCCGGGAACATCCCCTTTCCTCCCCTATACCTAAGGATCTAGCCCAGTATGAGGAATGATACCGGGTACTCAACACATGGCTCTAAGTCTAGTCCTAAGTCGTTGTTAAACGAGTGAGTGAGCCATGAGTTGAGTACCCGGTATCATTCCTCATACTGGGCTAGATCCTTAGGTATAGGGGAGGAAAGGGGATGTTCCCGGGTACTCAACACTTGGCTCACTCACTCACTCGTTTAACAACGACATTGGCGTTTCCCTAGTTAAACGAGGGAGCGGAGCGACCGAGTGTCTCCATTCAACTCAAACGGCCCTCATTCTGTGATTCTGTCTGTCTGTCTGTCTGTCTGTACGTCGTAAATCAGCCGAACCGCTGAACAGATTGAGCTGAAATTTTAAACAGACATCCGGTACGAGTTTACTGAGAACTGCTAACAAAATCAGCTAGATCCATTGCGATTTAATCCTACAATAAATAAAAATGTAATTTTTCATGTATCGATTGCATTTGTTTAGTAGCAGCTAGCGGGAACGTCTCTACGTGGCTTGCATGGCCTATTAGTAAGCATTTAGTCTAAAGCACGGAGGGTTGGGGTTCGATACCCGGTAGGTCGAACTTTTTTTATAATTTTACACCCACATATTATATTTGAGGGGTGAATAAAGGGGAAATAAAACTTAGGTGATTTTGTTTTATCTTGGAAATTAGTTAAATGTTTCACGCTAATACGTTTTGAACACGATTCGCATTTCTAATGTTCAATTTAAATAACTAGGGAAACGCCAAAGTCGTTGTTAAACGAGTGAGTGAGCCATGTGTTGAGTACCCGGAATCATTCCTACTAGATCCTTAGGTATAGGGGAGGAAAGGGGATGTTCCCGGGTACTCAACACTTGGCTCACTCACTCACTCGTTTAACAACGACTTTGGCGTTTCCCTTAGTTAAACGAGGGAGCGGAGCGACTGAGTGTCTCCATTCAACTCAAACGGCTCTCATTCTGTGATTCTGTCTGTCTGTCTGTACGTCGAAAATCAGCCGAACCGCTGAACAGATTGCGCTGAAATTTTAAACAGACATCCGGTACGAGTTTACTAAGAACTGTTAACAAAATCAGCTTGATCCATTGCGATTTAAGCCTACAATAAATAAAAATGTGATTTTTAAAAATATCAATGGCATTTGTTTTGTAGCAGTTAGCGGGATGGGGGTGACGTGGCCTGCATGACCTAGTGGTAACCATTTAGCCTACCGCACGGATGGATGGGGTTCGATACCCGTTAGTTCCAACTTTTTTATATTTTTACATTCACATATTATTTTTGAGGGGTGTTAAATGGGAAATTAAACTTAGGTGATTTTGTTTTATCTTGGAAATTTGTTAATGTTTCACGCTAATACGTTTTGAATACGATTCGCATTTTGAATGTTCAATTTAAATAATTATTGTGGCAAGCAGAGTGAGTTCCTGTAAGGTGACCCGACGGTCCGGTTTTAGAAGTCAAAACACTTGGCTAACTCACTCGTTTAACAACGACTTTGGTGTTTCCCTAGTACATAATTAAACGAGGGAGCGGAGCGACCGAGTGTCTTCATACAACTCGAACGGATCTCATTCTGTGATTCTGTCTGTCTGTCTGTACGTCGAAAATCAGCCGAACCGCTGAACAGATTAGGCTGAAATTTTAAACAGAGATCCAGGACGAGTTTACTGAGAACTGCTAACAAAATCAGCTAGATCCATTGCGATTTAATCCTACAATAAATAAAAATGTGATATTTAAAATATCGATAGCATTTGTTTAGTAGCAGCTAGCGGGACAACATCTACGTGGCTTGCATGGCCTATTGGTAAGCATTAAGTCTACCGCACGGAGGGTTGGGGTTCGATACCCATTAGCTCGAACTTTTTTATATTTTGACACCCACATTATATTTTGGAGGGGTGTTAAATGAAAAATAAAACTTAGGTGATTTTGTTTTATCTTGGAAATTTGTTAATGTTTCACGCTTATACGTTTTGAATACGATTCGCATTTCAAATGTTCAATTTATATAACTAGGGAAACGCCTAAGTCGTTGTTAAACGAGTGAGTGAGCCATGTGTTGAGTACCCGGTATCATTCCTCATACTGGGCTAGATCCTTAGGTAAAGGGGAGGAAAGAGGATGTTCCCGGGTACTCAACACTTGGCTCACTCACTCACTCGTTTAACAACGACTTTGGCGTTTCCCTAGTTAAACGAGGGAGCGGAGCGACCGAGTGTCTCCATTCAACTCAAACGGCCCTCATTCTGTGATTCTGTCTGTCTGTCTGTCTGTACGTCGAAAATCAGCCGAACCGCTGAACAGATTGGGCTGAAATTTTAAACATACATCCGGTACGAGTTTACTGAGAACTGCTAACAAAATCAGCTAGATCCATTGCGATTTAATCCTACAATAAATAAAAATGTGATTTTTTTAAAATATCGATAGCATTTGTTTAGTAGCAGCTAGCGGGACGAGATCTTCCTGGCTGACATGGCCCAGTGGTAAGCATTAAGCCTTCCGCACAGAGGGTTGGGGTTCTATACCCGTTAACTCGAATTTTTTTATATTTTTACATCCACATATTATTTTTGAGGGGTGTTAAGTGGGAAATAAAACTTAGGTGATTTTGTTTTATCTTGGAAATTTGTTAATGTTTCACGCTAATACGTTTTAAACATGATTCGCATTTTAAATGTTCAATTTAAAAAACTAGGGAAACGCCAAAGTGGTTGTTAAACGAGTGAGTGAGCCATGTGTTGAGTACCCGGTATCATTCCCCATACTGGGCTAGATCTAGCCTTAGGTATATGGGAGGAAAGGGGATGTTCCCGGGTACTCAACACTTGGCTCTCTCACTCGTTTAACAACGACTTTGGCGTTTCCCTAGTTAAACGAGGGAGCGGAGCGACTGAGTGTCTCCATTCAACTCAAACGGCCGTCATTCTGTGATACTGTGTGTCTGTCTGTCTGTCTGTACGTCGAAAATCAGCCGAACCGCTGAACAGATTGGGCTGAAATTTTAAACAGAAATCCGGTACGAGTTTACTGGGAACTGTTAACAAAATCAGCTAGATCCATTGCGATTTAAGCCTACAATAAATAAAAAGGTGATTTTTTAAATTATCGATAGCATTTGTTTAGTAGCAGCTATAGCGGGACGGAATCTGTGTAGCTGACATGGCATAGTGGTAAGCATTTAGCCTACTGCACGGAGGGTTGGGGTTCGATGCCCGTTAGCTCGCACTTTTTTATATTTTTACACCCACATATTATTTTTGAGGGGTGTTAAATGGGAAATAAAAATTAGGTTATTTTGTTTTATCTTGAAAATTTGTTATTGTTTTAAGCTAATACGTTTTGAACATGATTTGCATTTTAAATGTTCAATTTAAACAACTAGGGAAACGCCAAAGTCGTTGTTAAACGAGTGAGTGAGCCACGTGTTGAGTACTCGGTATCATTCCTCATACTGGGCTCGATCCAGCCTTAGGTATAGGGGAGGAAAGGGGATGTTCCCGGCAGTGGCGGATCTAGGACATAATCATGGGGGGGCGATTTGCGTGTGCATGTACAGTCGTGGGAAAGGGACTAAGCGCGGACGCACGGGGGGTAGAGGGGCGGAGCCCCCCATTAATTGCGCCGCAGGCGAAAATTTTGAAAATCAGGTTTTTAGAGTGCATTTGGTGCGTTTTAGAAAAAAGTGGTGGGCGGAATGCAATACGGAAACAATATAGTTTGAGTGCACCAATTTGTTTTGTCGTCATGTCGAGCTTACAATTTACAGCATTGGCCTAGATTGCAACATTATTAAAAACGTTTGATCTTATTTTCAATTCATCATTTTATTTATTTATTAAACGTCTATCCTATTTAGTTAAAAAACGATTCACATAGGAGGACAACTTAATAAATCGAAGTACACCGATGCAGACACATTTCAGAGGCAAACTGATTATTTCTGACAACATAAAGAAAAGTTGATTTTTATCGGGAGTTTTAAATAAATAGCGCCGCAGGCGAAAATTTTGAAAATCAGGTTTTTAGAGTGCATTTGGTGCGTGCACAATAAAATAATAAAATCATTTTTTTATTTTTAAAGAATCATGGGGGGGGCGATCGCCCCACCGCCCCCCCTGGATCCGCCATTGGTTCCCGGTTATTTAACACTTGGTTCACTCACTCATTTAACAACGACTTTGGCGCTTCCCTAGTATACACATTGCTGGTGGCAAGAGTAGAGCAAGGCCCCTTAACACAATGTGCCTTGCCACCAGTTTATGATCTAAATATTAAATTAAACAGTGCCTTATACAATATATTATACATATACTACAAATAACTTCTTTAGCAAATAAGGGAAAATTATTATATCGATGATGAATAAGATGAGAATGAGTAACAAAAATTGTGAAGGGATGTCCGAAGGCTATATAAGATTACTCAATCCCTTGCATTAGCATTAACGACTGAGAAAAAAACTCGGAAAAACCCTTCAGGCTGGATTGCCGGTCTCGACGGGATTTGAACACGGGACCTCCCGAATCAGAGTCACGTGCTTAACGTTGGAGGCAACACTGTCGGAAAAGCCTATGCAGGGAATAGAACAGCACCGGCATTCTGAAAAGATATTTGGGTTCAAAGAAGCGATTGACAGGCAATTGAGTTAAGTGTCATACCCTCTCTTTGTGCGGCGCTCGCCAGTTGGACCCACCGCATCGCTGTTGCCAGGTTTGCTTTGCTGACTGAACCTCATTTAAAATAAATACAAAATACATGTTTGAACCTTGCAACCTGTTAGAATAGTAGCGGAATTGGGTAGTTTTGTTGTTGGATTAACACAGATTGATACGATGTTTAAATCAGTTTGCTTTATTAACTACATGATGATACAGACATGAACGGAAACGGAACTAACTCCGTAGCAGTGCTGCCAACTTTTATAAAGAAAGAAGAAGATGAACATTATTGACATCCCTCTTGTCAGCCAGAGATTATACTCCATAACACTCCCCCTTCATCTTGACTGACACAAGAACAAAAAAACAAAAATTTACTTTAGTAATACTCAAGAGAATGATACAAAACTTAAATTCACTTGATCAAACTAAGTCCTTCAACACACTTATTGTGTTTGATTTTTCCCAAACCTTTGGTCAACACATCTGCTACCATTTCCTCGGAACTTACATGATTTAGCTCCAATGTATTTTGCTCAATGTGCTGTCTAATACTATGGTATCTCACATCTATGTACTTGGTTCTACCACCAGCTCCTGTGTTCATTGCTATTTTTTGTGAACTTTGATTATCATTAAACAAAACAATGGTATCTGATTTTCCAAACAGTTCTTGGAATAAATTTTTCAAATATACAGGCCTCATCTGAAAGTGCTACATATTCAGCCTCTGTGCTGTGCTTTGTTCTATTCTTTGTTTTCTGCTTTCCCATGATACTGGCCCACCACCAAGCATAAAAACAAAACCTGTGTATGATTTTCTATCAGAAACATCATTAGCAAAATCAGCATCAACATAACCATAGATTTTATTACCAGTGGGTTTAAATGACAAATGATAATCTTTGGTCCCTTGAAGATAACGCAACACCCTTTTTGCTGCTTTCCAGTGATCATCGGAATGAGCTACATTAAACTGGCTCAAATAGCTAGCTACAAAAGCTATGTCGGGCCTTGTGCATACAGCTAGATACATGATGCATCCAATTAGGTGCTGATAAGAAACATCAACATTGGTTTCAGAAGTTGAAACATCTTACTTCATCCTGCAGTCTAGAGGGGTTGATACAGGATTACAATCGGACATTGAAACGTTCTAGAACATTTTGAATGTACTGTTTCTGGTTTACTCTGATTTCACCGGTCACCTTATCCCTCTGAAACTCCATTCCCAAACAATGTTTTAGTTCCCCAAGGTTTCTAATTTTAAATTCTCTTGCTAAACATGTTTTCAGTTCAGTCTTGTAAGAAGTGTTATTTGAAAACACAATGAAATCATCAACATACAGAGCAATGATTATTATGCCCTCATTACTACTCTTAAAATACACACATGGCTCAAGATTGGACCTACTAAAGCCCAACTTGATCAAAATATTATGTATCTTTGTGTTCCAAGCCCTAGAGGCTTGTTTTAGTACATACAAAGCCTTTTTCAACAAACACACCTTCTCCGGGCTCCCACTGAATGTTTAGTCCCTCTGGAACTTCCATATAAACCACTTCTTCCAACTCCCCATGCTGAAAGGCTGTGCTGACATCCAGGTGATCAATATCTAAATTTAAATTTACAGCAACACCCAGAAGCATTGGGATTGTTGAATATCTCACCACTGGTGAGAAAGTCTCTTTATAGTCTATGCCCTCTATTTGTGAAAAACCTTTAGCTACCAACCTCGCTTTATACCGTTCTACAGCACCATCGGGGCCTCGTTTTATTTTAAAAACCCATTTTCTTTTAATTACATCAGCACCCTCAGGTCCATGCACTAACTCCCATGCACCGTTGGTAGATAACGATTTAAGCTCGTCTTCCATAGCTCTTTTTCACTTCCCTTTGTCTTTCCCCAATAGGGCTTGAGTAACTGTTTCTGGTTCGCCTAATTCTGTCTGCGACTCAAAAACATTATACGCAACAAAATCTGGGAACTGCTTAGGTTTATGAACCCTTTTAGTGCGTCTAGCACCCACATTTCGCTAATTTCTCTCTAAGCCTAGGCCTACATCTAAATCTACGCCATGAGACTCCCCACTTTCAGACTCGGTTTCCAGGTCGGAGGATTCACTTTGACCGATTTCATTATTACCTGATCCCTCACTAGATACTGACATTACCTCATTATCCTGAACTAGCTCATTACCCATTACTAGGCCTACACTTGGCTCGACCTCATTTTTAGGGATTTCCGACTTAATGCCAACTTCCTGAGTCTCTTCGAGGAATATAACATCTCTAGCCCTAAAACCTCTTCAGGGATTTTGAGGATCAACACATCTATAACCTTTTGTTTCAGTGCAGTACCCTACAAACAAACACTCTTTGCTTTTAGAATCCCACTTTTTCCTGAATTTCTTAGGAATATGAACCAGAACTTTGCACCCAAAAGTTCTCAAATGACTGAGATCGGGTTTCTCACCTGTCCAGGCCTCTTCAGGTGTCATCCCTATAACTGCTTTACTAGGGGATCTATTTTTAAGGTAAGCCGCAGTCCTAGTGACTTCTACCCAATACTTAGCACCTAAACCAGAGTCTTGCAAAAGAGTTCTCCCTATTTCTACTAGAGTTCTATTGGTTCTCCCCGCAACTCTATTCTGTTGTGGGCTATCTGGTACTGTGACTTGATGCTTAATCCCAGCATCGGTCAGTAAACTACGCATTTCTTGATTGATAAATTCTGTCCCCCCGTCAGTTCTAACAGTCTGAATTTTTAATTTAGTTTCATTTTCAACCATTGCCTTAAATTCTGCAAATTTGGCCTTGGGTTCATCTTTTGATTGTAGAAAATACAAACATATTTTTCTTGTGAAATCATCTACCAACACAAAAAAATACTTTGAACCATCCCATGCTGGCTCACTCATTGGACCACACAGATCAGCATGAATAAGCTCCAGTTTTTCTTGAGCTCTTCGTGCTCCTAAATTTCTTAAAGGGGACCCTATGTTGTTTCCCTTTTATAAATGGCAAACAAGGCTTCCATAGACCAGGAGCCAGAACCTTTGGGAAAAAGTTTCGTTCAACCCAGTTTACATCTCAAATCTGACTTGACCACGTGGTAGTATGCACATTTTGAAACATCTTTAGGGAGGATGTCACTTAGAATTGTGGTATTCGTTTTTTTTTTAGCAGCCATTTTGCTTTTGGATGTGCGATCATTGAAAAGCTTAGTCGGTACTATCTTAAAATGTACATAGCCCGTGACACAGTTAACCGATTTTATTTTTTCTTACACCGATTTGTAGGTAATTGCATGTTTTAATTATTGTTTATAATCAATTTCTAATAGTCATATGATTTCATCGTTAAAAAATGCAGATATGGCGAAAAAAGTGTAAATATTTTTACTAAAATGTGATTCAAGCATAACTTCACAGATTATTTTGGTCAGTTAGCGCTATGTTTTTATACATTATTAGGATTTATAAAACTAACTCATGGACAACATATATAAAAAATACGGATTATTGCACATTTGAGTACATAAGCGTTGAAGGCTGAGCATTTTCAGTGGATTGTACGCTATTTAACTATGATTTTCATCCAACTTCATTTTGTCATTGCTAGTATAGAATAACATTTTTAAAGTCCCCCACTGAAAATCAGTTATATAACTGAGTGGGCAGACTCTAAATAAAATTTATTTATTTATTTATTTATTTATTTAAAGAAGTTCCAACAAACAATACAATGCAAATGGTAAATGTGAATGATAAATGCGATTTAAAGATTTTTGCAGAATAGTCGATTTTATTGAATTTTTAGTTTCAAAAGTGGAAAAAGTGGAAAAGTCTGATTTTCACGTGACAAATTTATTTGCTGGCACTTATATTCTTGGAAAGTATAATTTAAGAGTTTTTGTAGGTTATCTGAAAATTTAATCTAATTCGGAGTAGTCATTTGTTATGGACAGCAAAGAAATTAACGCAGACATGTTCAAAAAAAATGTCCGAGGAAATGGTGCAACAATATTTCATCGGAGGTCACAAGCATAAAATTTGGGGAAAAGGTACTTTATGGCCTAATGAACAATAATTGATATGATTACAATGAAGATTTTACTCCATTAACTCACTGGAGGTCAAAAAATCAAAATCTTTATAAAAAACAATTTTACTGATTTTTTTTTTTATTTTTAGAGTCTGTTTAATCCTAATTATTGGTTTATTATGTAATTATTCACAAAAAGTTTCAATTTTGTAAAAAATATTTAAAAATTAGATATTAAAAATTTTGTCAATTTTTGCAAAAAAAAAATTCTTCTAAATTTGAAACTTTTTGTGAATAATTACATGTTAAACCAATAATTAGGATTAAACAGATTAAAAAAATATAATTTTTACAGTAAAATTGATTTTTTTAGATTTTAATTTTTTGACCTCCAGTGAGTTAATGGAGTAAAATCTTCATTGTAATCATATCAATTATTGTTCATTAGGTCATAAAGTACCTTTTTCCAAATTTTTATGCTTGTGACCTCCAATGAAATATTGTTGCACCATTTCCTCGGACATTTTTTTATTTTTTGAACATATCTGCGTCAATTTCTTTGCTGTCCATAACGAATGACTGCTCCGAATTAGATTACATTTTCAGATAACCTTCAAAAACTCTTAAATTATACTTTCCAAGAATATAAGTGCCAGCAAATAAAATTGTCACGTGAAAATCGCACTTTTCCACTTTTTCCACTTTTGAAACTGAAAATTCCATAAAAGCGACTATTCTGCTAAAATCTTTAAATCGCATTTTTGGATGAGCGTAGCAAGCGTAGCGAGCGAAGCGAAGATTCCATTTCACTACACTGGAGAAAAAAAATCCGGAATGTTTTTTTTTCTTTTTTTCTTTTTCTTTTTTTTTTGTATTTTTGTGTGTTTGTTAACACGATTCTGTCTAAACCAATACTCCAATTGCGATGAAATTTTATGGAGGCCTTCGAAATCTCTGAACTTAGAACTGCCACGTTTTTTGAGCACAATCGAAAAAAAAATTTCTCATGAAAATCGCAATTTTACGATTTTTTTTCGATTTTTTAAAAATTTCTTCGACTTACAACACCTACATGCTTTGTCCGATTGTAATGATTTTTTCACAGAACCTTAATTTTATGAATTGATATATTCGTGTAAAATTTGAGCGTTATCAAAAAAATATTTTTTACCGAAATCGCAATTTTACGACTTTTTTAAATTTTTAAAATTTCTCCAGCTTATAACACCTACATGCTTTATCCGATTGTAATGATTTTTTTTACAGAACCTTAATATTATGAATTAATATATTCGTGTAAAATTTGTGCGCAATCGAATAATTATTTCTTATGAAAATTTCAATATTACGATTTTTTCCTTTTTTAAAATTACGAATCATTAAAAAAAATTAAAATTTAAGTTATTTTTTATAAATTAAATTAAATTTTTTATTAAATTAAATTTAATTTTAAAAATATCTTCAACTTAGTAATGATTTTTTCACGGAACAACAGAAAATCCGCGTAACACATGGCATCTCAATGCACCATATACGCTCATATCCAACAACGCGGCGGGACTTAAGCGTTTTCCTAGTTAATATCATTCAATTTTACCATTTGCATTGTATTGTTTGTTGAAACTAGTTTAAAAATGTTATTCTATACTAGCAATGACAAAATGAAGTTGGATGAAAATCATAGTAAAATAGCGTACAATCCACTGAAAATGCTCAACCTTCAACGCTTATGTACTCAAATGTGCAATAATCCGTATTTTTTATATATGTTGTCCATGAGTTAGTTTTATAAATCCTAATAATGTATAAAAACATAGCACTAACTGCCCAAAATAATTTGTGAAGTTATGCTTGAATCACATTTTAGTAAAATTATTTTCACTATTTTCGCCATATCTGCATTTTTTAGCAATGAAATCATATGACTATTAGAAATTGGTTATAAACAATAATTAAAACTTATAATTACCTACAAATTAGTGTAAGAAAAAATAAAATCGGTTAACTGTGTCACGGGCTCTGTACATTTTAAGATAGTACCGACTAAGCTTTTCAATGATCGCACATCCAAAAGCAAAATGGCTGCTAAAAAAATACGTATACCACAATTCGAAGTGACATCCTCCCTAAAGATGTTTCAAAATGTGCATACTACCACGTGGTCAAGTCAGATTTGAGATGTTAAGTGGGTTGAGCCAATTTCGTTAATATCGGTCCTACAGGAATTAGCTCTTGGACTACCAGGTATCATTAGAGTATTTAACGCCAACTACGATACCATTTTGCAACAAGTTCATACTTCTACCATTTAGATGGCCTAACCGTTTATGCCATAATTCCTGCAAATTAAGTTTGTTATTATTTACAGAAAAAACAGTTTGCTGATTAATTTCTGGTACACTTGCCTGTTGTTCAGCAACTTCAGGGTCATTAACCTCATCATTTGAGAGATCCAACTTGTACAAACCATCATGATTAGTAGCGGTTGCTACAACTTTACCATAATACTCAAAGCCCTCCTTCCGAAACATTTTACAACCTGTATCGGAAAATAAAGCGACCATTTCTTTAGTGCACATGGCACTAACAGATAATAAATTATCACTTAAACCAGGAACATATGACACTTCATTTATGACTTAAAGTTCCCCAGATGATTTGAGTTTGACACTAACATCACCAGCACCAGCAGCTTTAATTGTGTCACTATTAGCTACCTTTACGTTATCATATGTTTCCCTGTAATTCAACATCCAGTCATTCCGCTTGGACATATGACCATTAGCACCAGAGTCTACAAACAAGTCTTCATGGCTTCCTGTAGACTTGGTGTGTAGCGCAGTTAGAAATGTCCATTTCTTATTGGAATGCGACTGTTGTGTCTTGTTACCCGTCTCCTTTTGATTTGACGTTTGCTGTCCCTGCAAAGTAGACTCTTGTGTCTTCTTCTGGTATGTAGACTCCTGTGGCTTCTTCTTCAGGTGTGGACATTGAGGCTTCAGGTGACCAGGATCATTACAATGATAACATCTTCTCTCCTTGAACGAACCGGCAACGCCACCTCTCTTGCGAGTTGCAAACGCTGTTGCTTCCGTTTGCGATCCACTTGTTTCCAACTTCATGGCATACTGAAGTAAATTATTCTTCAACCAATCACTGGATAAGTTTCTACCACTACCTTAGAGTCCCAACTCGAACGATTCAAATCTAGGCGGAAGTCCTCCAAGCATTATCGTGGCTAACAGATCATCGTCTAACGGCTTTCCAATATCACGAAGCCTTTGAGCAATGTCCATTATGTCTGCGATGTATTTTTGCATTCCTGGGTAATCATCATAGTTAATTCTCATTAGTTTTCTCATGAGTCCAACTCGTCTTTGAGGACCACAGTCTTCAAATGCATTTGCTAGGCTTTTCCAGTTTCCACGCTGCCTCTGCGGTTTCCACAGACTGGATATGCATAAATAAATAATAAATTAATTTTATTTAGAGTCTACCCACTCAGTTATATAACTGATTTTCAGTGGGGAACTTTAAATCAAAGCGACCAAGCCAACCCTGCAGGCCCGACGCAATCGACGAGTGAGCGATAACCAACCAAAGATCAATATTTTTAATAGGAAATATAGCAATCAGTGGTATGGACAGTGCGAACACCCGCGAATCAACGCCAGAATCAACAAGGCCGATTCAGAACAACTCTGAAATTTAGTATGTGCTTCGTTGCTAGGACGGCTCCAAAGTCACCGTTTACAAACTCCTAAGACAAGAACTGATGGACTTAAGTCCAAATCAGAAGTTAAAAAACTTCTGACTTCGGCGGGAATCGAACCCTGTACCTTCTGCATTGGAAGCAGATACGCTAACAACAAGACCAACGAGCCACACAACAAGACCAACGAGCCACACAAATGCACCTTGATGTTCAAACAGATGGTCGCTAATGCTCTCTGATCTTTCTTTGCGTCCAATGGGATTGGGGCACCTTGCAAGCCACAAGCCAGTTTCCCTCTCGACACAATCCCACAGATCCATGCCCTTCAGAGTCATTTTCATGATTAGCTTCCATGTGTTATAATTGCTTAGTCCATCTAACTTTGGTTCCACATTCGGAATAGTATTAGCCATAATTGTTTAGGCTTAATCCGTTTAAAACAATAAAGTTATTCAAGAAGCTAGGCCTAGCCTAGGACCTACTTACGATTCACCATGCGGTCCGATATTCGGGGTTAGGGTTGACCACCGCATCGAATACAATTCAGATTCCAACAAAACAAAAAACCTTAAATTCAATTAATTACCCAATTGGAAGCTCTGGGCTCCATAACCTGTTAGAATAGTAGCGGAATTGGGTAGTTTTGTTGTTGGATTAACACAGATTGATACGATGTTTAAATCAGTTATGATACAGACATGAACGGAAACGGAACTAACTCCGTAGCAGTGCTGCCAACTTTTATAAAGAAAGAAGAAGATGAACATTATTGACATCCCTCTTGTCAGCCAGAGATTATACTCCATAACACAACCCTGTAAGCAATGAAGGCAAACGCGTGGCCCTTGAGAAGATTAGTCGAACCCTTCGGTTCTTTTGTGGCATTGTCTAGGTAATAGCTGACCAATATCAAGTCTATTCACGACTGTTCTTTTCAAAAATCTAGTACTGTTTCATTCCCTGCATAGACATATAAATATGCCTACGTGTTATGCTAAAGTAATGACAATGTAGCCTATAAGTATAATGTAGTAGAATAGTATGTGCCTCGTGTAATGTATTCGTTACGAATATGTAACTATAATACTAGACAAGAATGTAGGAAGAAGGTTACCGATAAGACGTCAAGTTCCCATGCTGCTATTCTTCCTTTATTTACCACCAGAGTGCAGAGTGTACATGGTACGTTTTAAATTATACAGGTATGCCAACTTACTTGCATGAAATAGCGCTATATATTACATCTCTTTTCCCCTAAAAGAGTTCAAACCTGTGGTAGAAATGAAAGAAAAGGATTATTGTTACGGTAAGAGCAATGCATATTACCCTAAATCAAAAGTTAAGTAATTGGTTAGATTCGAAAAATGATTATTAAAATTGGTATGATAGTAATACAATGAAATTATCTCCAACTCATTATAAACTCAATGATCAAAATCGTTCAGCCATGACGGCGGTTTCTTCAACCTTGCCGGTCTTTCGGTTCGTCCCGGCGTATCTTCTAGAGCATCTTTTGACCCCCCTTTTGCTTCATCCATCTGTGGGTGTTCTGTTGGCTGGATATATGGTTTCACAAAAGATGCGTTTCTTTTGTACTCTGCGCCAGTTGGTGACTGGATATGGACTGTAGACCCCGTCTTTTCCACGACGCGGAAAGGTGTCGGATTGAAAGGGGTTGATAGCTTGTCCCGTTTTTCCTGTCTGACGAGTACCTGGGCCCCTGGAGATACTTGGGAATCCACGGCTCTTCTCGTGAAATCGCTCAACTCCTTGCCCTTCATCTTGCACTCCTGGTCTCTGTCGCGTACTTCAGAATCCAAACGATCCGGATTTGGTAGAATCGAAAGTTTGTCTCTAATCTCTCTGTTGAACATTAGAGAAGCGGGCGTTTTACCAGTAGTTGTGTGTGGTGTCGTGTGATACGACAGCAGGTAAGTTCTTAACGCCTGTTGTAGGTCTTCACCACTGTTGTGAGCAATGCGCAGGCGTTTGAGGAAGGACCTATTTTGGCGTTCAACTTCACCATTCGCCTGCGGCCAATATGGAGTCACGTGGCGTAAATGAACTCCATTCGTGAGACAGAAATTGCGAAATTCTTCGCTAATAAACTGCCTTCCATTGTCCGCAACGATAGTCTCGGGAAGACCGTATCGTGCAAATATGCATTCCAAGACATTAATCGTCTCGTGTGAAGTAATCTTTTTCATAAAGGTTGCTTCACAAAATCGACTATAGTAGTCGACGACTACAAAAATGAAGTCGCCAGTCGGTAATGGTCCTAGGAAATCGATCGCGAGGTCCTGCCAGGGTCCACTAGGGAGTTTGGTCCTTATGATTGGTTCAGGGTGGGGGTAAGGACTCACTATTTGGCAACCATGACAGGATTTGCAATATCGTTCAGCCTCAGAATCAACTCCTGGCCACCAGACCTTACTGCGTAACCGAGCTTTCATTTTTACTATACCCGGGTGTCCTTCATGTGCCAGGTCGAGTATTCTTATCCGGAGACTCTTCGGAACAACAACCCTGGTTCCTCTCAGGATTATATTTCCCAGTACACAAAGTTCTGGTTTAAGGATCTGAAAACGCTTAGTTTCCGAATTCCAGTTATCGGTTAGGATACTATTTTTCAGCTGCGATAGTTCACTATCACTGGAACATGCAGAGGACATCTCTGCCATTGTAACTGATTTTGGCAAAGCCTCGCTTGCGACCCAGTGCACATGTAAATCGTTACCTGCAGCAGGAGAAACTGCTGCGAGAAGACGTGACAAGGAGTCCGCAATGTTTGTGGATCCTGGACGATATTCTACCCGGTATCGATATCCTTGTAGCTTCATAACCCAACGCTCAATTCGCGCATTTGGTTTCGATCGAGGGGAAAATAAGAACTCTAATGGCTTATGATCTGTGACAAGGACGAATTCGTCTCCTCCGTACACGTAATTGTGAAATCGCTCGCAAGCAAACACGATGCCCAGGGCTTCACGTTCAAACTGGCTGAATTTTCTTTCAACTTCAGTCAGTGAACGACTAGCGTACTCAATAACTTCTTCGCCGTTGTCGTCGGTTTGTGTTAAAACGCAACCTAGTCCAACCGGACTAGCGTCCGCAATTATACGTGTCCCACGGGTTGGGTTGAAGAATCCTAAAGCTTTCGAACTAGCTAGTAGTGCTTTAAGTGTAACAAATGAGTTTTTCTTGTTCAGGCCCCCAATTGAATGTGGTGATAGGCCTAGATTCTTCTTCCAATTCCAGCTGATGGAACGCGGAACGAAGATCAAGCTTACTGAAGACCTTGGACCCCCCCAAGTGATGAATCATGTCTTGGAAAGTCGGAATAGGGTGGCGTTGCCGTTTAATTGCAAGATTGGCCAACCGCATGTCAATGCACAGGCGCAGTTCACCGTTCTTTTTAGTACTGAGAACAACAGGCGAAGCCCATGTTGTCGGCCCTGTTGCCGGCTCGATAATGTCATTGTTGAGTAGGTCTTGTATCTTCATTTTGACTTTATCCTGTAACTGGTACGGCATCTTCCTTGCTTTTTGTACTACTGGTGTAACTCCGTCATCGACTGTTAATTTTACCTTATAACCGGTAAATTTCCCTATCCCTTGGAATATACCATCAAACTTGGGATCTATAATACCAGGTGTAATACTGGGTATTAATACTTGCAGTACCCCTAACTCGATTGCAGTATCTCTGCCTAACAGGGGTTGGCCCTGTTCCTGCACTACTACAAACCGGGATTTCAGGGTTTTATTTTTTAGCACTATCTCAGTCTCAAACTCACCCAGCACTGAGAGTGGATTCTTAGATCCATATGCAAAAAGAACTCTGGATGTCTTTAAACAAGTGCTTTTTATGCCCCTTTTCTTGCATTCATTCCATGTCTTGGAATCTAAGACATTGCAGCAGGCACCCGAATCAATAAGAAGTTCAAGGTTAACCCCGCCCACTTGAGCAGGCAGCATGCTAGGGGGTGAAGTTGGTTTATTTATGCCACATACCTCTTCATTAATGCCGAATGTATAATTCTCCTCACTCCCCGGCTCCTGCTCGTCTACCTGACGAACTGCATTCTTGTAGGGCCTAGCATTAGGACTACTCTGCATAGGCCTAGGACCTGAGAACTTGCTTTTATTACAGACCGAAGCTAGATGACCTAGCTTATTGCATTTCCTGCACTTCTTGTCCCGTGCCGGACATTGTTCATTACTAGCCAAGTGTGTACCTGATCCACACCGAAAGCATTTAAGGTTAGGCCTAGCCTTGTCCTTGCTAGATTTTACTACAGCGATGTGCGCCGCGTCTAGGCCTAGCTTACCTCCAGACTCGATACAGCCGGCCTGGCGCTCTGTAGCCTCGAGCAGGGTTGCAATTTCCTTGGCCTCAATGAGAGTGAGGGAATCTCCCTTCTTCAGGAGAGCCCTGCGTAGTTCATTAGACCTGCATTTCTCTATTAATTGATCGAGAAGCATGCTGTCCCCATCTACGAAGTTGCAGTTTACACTTTGGCCCTTCAGCCTAGACAGGAACTCGGACACGTTTTCAGTTGAACTTTGTGCCATGCATCGAAATACATACCTCTCATATCGGTGGTTTTTTAGAGGTTCAAAGTAAGAAGTGAGTGCGTCTTTACACAAAGAATAGATGGTCTTACCTTCTGGCAAGACGAAATTCGTACAGATTCTGGCAGAGTAAACCACACTTCCTGAATGTGTTCACCCCCAAGGTGTAATAGCGTCGCTTTACGGCGCTTTAAATCATTGAGACCTGAGGCCTCGAAGTAAAGTTCTAAGGAACGTACCCATTTGTGCCACCGGACGGCGATCAGGGAAGCATCCGCGTGCGCATCAAACGGTTTTATGGTAGATTTACTATCCATAATTAGTATTTTACCATCGTCGCCAATTTGTAATGTATTCGTTACGAATATGTAACTATAATACTAGACAAGAATGTAGGAAGAAGGTTACCGATAAGACGTCAAGTTCCCATGCTGCTATTCTTCCTTTATTTACCACCAGAGTGCAGAGTGTACATGGTACGTTTTAAATTATACAGGTATGCCAACTTACTTGCATGAAATAGCGCTATATATTACACCTCGTACCTATGTAGCCTGTAGTTTGTGATAGTTAGCTAGTGTTAGTGAGCCTAGGTTGGCTACACTGAGTCAAGATGGCGGACATCCAGAGAGAACGTAGCGACTATCAGCTACTCACATTTAATACCTGTATTAACGTATGTAGAATAAAACACTAATTGGAATTACTACTAAGGTGTTATCAATATGCATCCTGAAATATTACATGGTGTACAGAAGTGGTAGTTTGTGACAAAACCGCGCGTGAAGTGATCAAGTTGGGCAAATCCTAACTCGGCCCGAAGCCAATGCTAGGCCTATCGCGTCACCGCCGACTCGCCTAGACAAAGAGAGCCCAATGCTCAAGACCCCTATAGGGGAGTAATGGAAAATGCGCGCCAATGCGCCTAGCAGTGCTGCAATCAGAATTGATTGACGTAACGTCGTAAGTAAACCCGAAATCTGACGAGCAAATCTTGTTCAGTAAGTAGGCCTGAATAGGCCCAATAATAATTTAAATAGAGCCTAGGCCTAGGCCATAAATAAAATGGCTCAGGCTTATAGAAAGCTCCCCGAAATGGAGTTTAGTGGCAATGTAAGTGAGCATTGGCGGGTGTGGAAGCAGAAGTTTAGCATTTACCAGAGGGCTACCAAGGGCTACAAGGACGATGAAGAGGACCAGGTGGCGACCCTACTTCACTTCATTGGGGATGAAGGGCTGTCAATATTTAATACCTTCTACATGCGAGAAGCAGAAAAAAAGAAGATTCAATGTGTTGTCGATAAAATTTGACGAGTACTGCAACCCGCGTAAGAACTTGATCTATGAACAAAGTGTATTTTTTACTTGCTCGCAGCAAGAAGGTGAGACCTTTGACCATTATCTTACTAATTTAAAGATTCTGGCTGCAACGTGTGAATTTGGCTCCATGAAAAAACAATTATTAACACTGCGGGTGGTGTTAGGAATCTGGGACAAGGGTTTGAAAGAGAGACTCTTAAGGGTCAGTGACCTAACGTTAGAAAGAGCAGCGGACTTTTGCCGTGCTGCAGAGGCAAGCAGACTACAGGCCCAGGCCATGGAGGAAAAGGTGCCAGTAGAAGAGTTGCTTTTAAGGCAAGGTGAAAGCCCAGCTTCCGTTCAAGAGGTCGGTCTACACAAGAAGCCGTGGGGTCCCAAGAAGGAAGATTCAATAGGCAGTAGGCCTACCAGGTCAGAAGAATTCAAGAACAGTGGGAAGAAAGAAGATGACAGGAAATTTAACTGCAAGAAGTGTGGGTACAGACATAGTTTGAGACAGTGCCCGGCATATCAGAAAACGTGCTTGAATTGTAACGAGTGTAATCATTTTGCCAAAATGTGTCCAAGGAGAAGGAAGGTGAGAAGGTAGATATTTTCAATTTATAGATCACCCAATGGAGATGTAAATCTCTTCTTGGACAATCTCCAGGATACCCTTGTTAAAACAACCAAACAATTTCCAAAAGCAGAAATTGCTCTTTGCGGAGATTTCAACATTAACATGTTATTAAAATCTACCGCACAGACACGCCTCCTAGACATGATCGAATCTTTTAACATGGTTGCTTCCATCAACACTCCTACTCGTATACTTGGCAATAGTAGTACCCTCCTTGATAATATATTCACTTCACTGAATCAATCCTGTTATAATACCAAACTATTGCATCCACACTTCTCAGATCATGCAGCCATTCTTCTAGAAATTAAATCGCAAGAGCATTCCTCCCCACAATTTAGCGAAAAAAGGAAATTCAATAAAACAAATATCAACTTTTCCTAAAGCTACTCGATGAAGAAGAATGGCCTAATACATACTCGGACGCAAACGATGCACTAAATACCTTCCTAAATACATTCCTAAGTCTTTTAACAAAGCTTTCCTAAAAACTCTTTCAAAAACACAACAAACCTGACCCAAGTCCTTGGATTACCAAAGAGCTACGGGAAGAAGGCAAACATCTCAGAAATCTATATCAGATGCATAAACTACACCCTCCCAGTTCAAAACTACTCTGACGATTATAAAGCCCTCAAGAAAATTCACTCCCTCAAACTTAGAAACACCAAAAAACAATTTTATTCACAAAAAATTGAAAGGGCTGACAATAAAGCAAGAGCATCATGGCAGCTAATAAAATCACAATCTTTAGCCCCACAATCGCGTGATGACCTTTTGCTAAACATAGAAGGCTCACTAGTGTCAGATCCGAACATAATATCAAACTATTTAAATAACTACTTTATAGAAGCGGGAATTAAAAACAGACCACAACTTCATCATAATATTGCAATGCCCCCACAACAACAATCCCTCAAATCACTCAGTCAATGTTTCTTTTCGACACCACCTCAACAGAAATTGCAAAAATTATTAAATCGTTAGGTAACAAACAATCTTCCGGACTAGACGATGTCCCCACTGCAATTTTATCAAAATGTTACAAATCCATTTCCATTCCCCTATCATTAATAATAAACAAATCATTTGAAACTGGTATTTTCCCTTCAAAGCTGAAAGAAGCTAAAGTTATTCCACTTTATAAGAAAAAGGGTTCTCTAAACGACCCAAACAACTTTCGCCCAATATCTCTTCTCTCTTCCTTCTCAAAAATCTTTGAAAAAGCTTTATGCCGCTTAACCTCTTTTATATCCAAGCACAATATAATATCACAAACCCCAACATGGTTTCCAAAAAGGCAAATCAACTACCACAGCTATTTTTTCACTTCTTACAACTATCCACGATGCACTTGATAAAGGGGACGTTCCCATAGGCATTTTTTACGATTTTAGTAAAGCATTTGACACCATCGATCACTCTATCCTACTATACAAATTAGAATCAATGGGAATCAGAGGCCAGGCCCACTCTGGATCTCCTCTTACCTATCTGACCGGTCTCAAATAGTCGAAATCCGCAAACTCAAAAATAACACCTACCACCCTTTTCATTCTCAACCGCTGATACTGAAAAGTGGGTGTCCCACAAGGAACCATTCTTGGACCACCCTTCTTCCTCCTTTATGTCAACGATATGCCAGAATGTTTCACCACTGGTATTTCTAACACAATACGTCGATGATTTTCAGCCATATACTCACAGCACAAAAAGGAAAATCTTTAGCACCACTCTCACAAATGTCCAACGAACAAACTTCCATAATGTCACAATACTGTAACAAAAACCTCCTTTCTCTTCAACCGTCAAAAACGGTGTATTTAAACTTCCACTCACAAGTTCCACCCACCGAAAGCCTCCTCATTCGCATCTCATCTAAGAGCATTGCCTGCTCTGACGCCATCAAGTTCCTGGGTCTACATATGACTGACACTCTTGATTGGACAGACCACATAGACGCTGTTTGCTCAAAGATAAAAAGTGGTTGTTTCCTCCTCAGAAGAATCAAAGCCCTAGTCAGCCACAATGTCCTTATTCTCATATACCATGCTCACATCCACTCACACATATCATACGGACTTATTTTCTGGGGAAACTCGCCACAAGCTATAAGAGTTTTTAGATTACAAAAAACGGGCCATTCGAATTATAGTAGGAGCCTCTTGGCGTACCTCGTGCAGAAATATCTTCCCACCCAAAAAATCTTTACCTTAGCAAGTACTTGATACAAACTTGCAGCAGTCTTTGTCAAATCAAACCCTCACCTCTTCAAATTAAACTCAACGATCATGACCATGATACACGATCGCAATCAAAAATTCATGTCCCAACTCATAATACAACGCGTTTCTCCAAAGGACCTCATTACCAATGTCTAACAATCTTCAATCATATACCCCAGAAATTAAAAATATACAATCCCTAGGGCTCTTTTAAATATACATTGAAATCATTTCTTATAAAGCGTTGCTTCTACACCATCAATGAATACCTTCATCCAGCTGACGTTTAACTTAATCTTGTGCCCGAAAATATAAATACCCCACCCCTAGCTTTACACTCAACTTTCCTTCATAATCCTGAAACTACTATGTATTTTCATGAATATAATTAATATAAATAAACAATTCAATAAAAAAATAAGTATTATGTATAGAAATAGAAGGAAAGATATTATGAAATTATGAAATGTATATTTAATGTATATTTTTTATAAAATTGTTAACAATTATGTATTACTCTCCATAGGCTAGGCTATTCACTTTCTCTAAAAAGAGTTATACTTATGCAATGTATGAGTCAAGGTGAATAAAGTTATTATTATTATTATTATTATTTCTTTTATTCACCAATATGAACATTACATAATGGGTATTTAAGAACTTTCACCAGAGATGAACCACATCTCTAAGGTGAAACCCCTATTACATAAAAATTAAATATACATGGCATTAACAAAATACAATACATACAAGAAATAACAGAAACAAATTTTTTTACACTAAAACTTTGCGTAGTATGTGGGCGGTTCCTAATAATGCTGCCTTTTGAAGCTCTGGAGTCCAGTGATTGCCAGAGATATGTTGGAGGTTCTCTTCAAAACTTCTTCCAATTGTCCCACAAGCTCCAATAATAATGGGAACAATCTTACAACGGACATTCCACATTCGTTGAATTTCTATTTGAAGGTCTCGATATCTTGTGCGTTTTTCTGCTTCCTTTAGGACTATGTTGCGGTCTGATGGAATAGCTACATCGATGATCAAACATTTTTGAGTCGCTTTGTTTTTAAAACAACAATGTCTGGTTTGTTGTGAAGAACCTTTCTATCAGTGATTATTAGCTCATTCCACAATATGGTCACATTACCATTGTCAACTACTTGTTCTGGTATATGCATGTACCATTTGTCAGAAGTTTCGTTTTTGTAACTTCTACAAATGTTCCAATGCAAATTTGCCCCAACTTTATCATGTCGATCAATGTATTCCGTTTTGCTAAGACCGGACATCCAGAAATAATGTGCTCTACGCTTTCTTCATAAAGCTTACACAAACGACACTTGTCATCTACGTCGAGTTTGAGAATTCTTTTTTCATAACTTTTTGTTCTTAAGGCTTGATCTTGTGCAGCTACAATAAGACTTTCAGTTTCACCTTTGAGATTACTTCTGCCCAGCCACTTATTGGTTTGATCTTGGTCAATATGTGGTTGCTCCATGCGTGTAATATATTGTCCATGCAAAGGTTTAGACTTCCAGCAACTTATTAAATCTTTCTGGATAATGTTCTTTATTTGCTTCTTGATTATCTTGACCTTGTTAGTGATGGACCCATTTATCTGATTAATATCGGTTAATTCCAAACCTGATTGAAACTTGTTGCCTAACTTAATGACAGATTTCTCATAGCTTTGCTGGACTCATGTTCTTGAACCATTCTAATAAATTTGTCATCTCCCTTTCCTTCTATGTATAAACTCAAACCAATCATTGCTGTTTTGTATGACCCCTCTAGTTGAGTTATACCTCGACCTCCATTCTTCCTTGCGATATACAGTCTTTCGACGTCCGCTCGTGGATGGTGCATTCCGTTCATTGTCAACAGTTTTCTCGTTTTTCGGTCCAATCTCTTAAGTTCTTCTATGCTCCAATCTAATATCCCAAAGCTATAAGATATTACTGGCACAGCAAATTGACCAATTGCAATAGTTTTATTTCGTCCGTTCAATTCACTTTCAAGTATTAATCTTAGACGTCGTTTGTATTCTTTGCTCAATTTATCTTTCATCAAGTTGGATGTTTTCACTTGCGACAATCTTCCCTCTCTTGAATGTCGCTTTCTTGCACTTCTCGATTCCAAATTCCATACAAATGTCGTCACGGAAAGTGTTGACGAGAGTTAGTAAGATACTAAGTTCATCGTCATTTTTCGCGAATAACTTCAAATGGTCCATGTACAGAAGGTGCGAGACTTTGTCTTCATTCGGCAATAATGCATACCCCAAACCTGCGTCATTGAGGCACTTTGTCAAAGGAAACAAGCTCATGCAAAATAGAAGTGGCGATAACGAATCACCCTGAAATATTCCTCGTTGTATGTGAACATTACTTGATGCGATTTCTTCAGTTTCCGTTCTTATTTTCATACTTGTATTCCAATTTAGCATCATATTTTTGCAGAAGTTGACAATAATTGGATTGACCTTATACATTTCCAATACTTTTAAAATCCAACTGTGTGGCACACTATCAAATGCTTTCTTGTAATCAATCCAACCTACACTAAGATTCTTCTGTCTCTGTTTACAATTTTTTTTTTTATTATTATTATTATTATGTAGACACTGAAGCAGAGCATGTATAGACGAACTTTATATTTCGTCTATGACCCTGAATGAATGTCAATCTGTCAATCTGGTTCAAAACAATTGTACGGAAACCAATAGGATGTGGTTGCAGGAAGTATCCATCCAAGGTACAAATGTAAACTGTAAAATAGATACAGGAGCAGAGGTAAGTGTCCTACCCTGGAAAGAGTATGATGATTTAAAGTTGCCTAAACTGTTGGAGGAAAACTTCAATTGTGCTAGTTGCATTTGGTAATTCTAAAATCAAACCTGTCGGTACTGTCAAACTTGAATGTAAGCATGTGAAAGATTTGGGAGGTAAGCCTATAAAAATAGACTTTGTTGTTGTAGACCAAGATTTTAGGCCATTATTGGGGCTGAGGGATTGCATGAAATTAGGTGTTGTTGAAAAGATAGATTCATTAGGGATAGGATAGTGGGACGGTCAGAAGAAACAGACTTGAGTATAATCTTTGATTATAATTTTTATGTATTATCTACTTTATTATTATTATATTTCATTATTCTAAACATGTAGCCTAAACGATTTCATTAGTCACATTACTCTAAGGCCTAGATAAACTGTATATCTCAGTGTCCTGCTATATACTATAATAGGCCTACCTATTAAAGGCATTATTATTACTCACTTGATTAAAAATAGTAGTTAGTATTCTTGAGAGTGTTCTCAGTTGATCAGATTCAAGGCTCATTATGTACCAAGAAAGCAACCAGCTGGGGTCACTCCAATACTGTTTATAAGGGGTTATTCTTATCATGTTTTCAGTCTGATTATTGAGTGTATTGAATTGTATTATTGATTGTTAGCTTAGGGGAAAGATGTGATAGTTAGCTAGTGTTAGTGAGCCTAGGTTGGCTACACTGAGTCAAGATGGCGGACATCCAGAGAGAACGTAGCGACTGTCAGCTACTCACATTTAATACCTGTATTAACGTATGTAGAATAAAACACTAATTGGAATTACTACTAAGGTGTTATCAATATGCATCCTGAAATATAAATAAATAAATAAAAATATAAATAACCGTTTACGATATATTATAATAATAATATAAATGTCTTTATTGACAACAGAATTCAAAATTCCACAAAGTGCCAATACAATAATACCTGGAAAAAAATAATAATGGTGTTCTATGTAGGAGCCCTGCTGTAACGTATTGAGTAACGTTAGGATCACATTTAAGTTAGGGATTCGTTCACCTTCAAAGGAATAACACTTGTAGATTTAAGTCTGCATTTCAATCACCATAGATACTTCCAGACATGACTTACAGTATTGGCTTCCATACTTCCAGTGTAGTGTACCAACATTACAGGTACGTACAAGTTTCACTAGACTACGCGGTCCAGGCTGGCCAACAGCGTAGAGCTAATTACATTAGACTTCTCCCCTTTTAATTCTTTGAACAATCAGTTACGAAATTATAGAGTAGTCCAATTTTGTATAAAGTTTATATCTCTAAATCTACTGTCCAGTGGTTTAAAGTAATCCACCATACTTCACTTCACTATAGTACAGGCGCAAAAAGTGTATCTCGTAGGCTATTCGTGGAAAAATATAGCGGTCAACGGCATCGTACAAAGGTATTCATTACAAGGTTTTTGGACATGGGTTACATCGGCGGAATTACTGCAGGTGCTGTCGGTGGCGTCGCGACTCCTAACATACGTTTTGGCTAACTCTCTTACCGTTCATCTCACAGAAAATATCATAGATGCATTTCCATTCAATTTTGTAATGTACATTGATTGGTGCTATTAACTTTTCAGTAATTTAACAATTATAATTTTTTATCAATAAAATAGTACAAAAACGAAATATTAAACTAAATTAGTGTTTATTACTTATGGAGGGCCCCCCCGACAGGTAAACCATATTCGTCATGTACTTATATTACTAACATTCTGGTTTGCATGGTTTACTTCTCGTGGTGAGCGGTGAGCGCAAGGAGGATAGTCATGCATACTTTGAATCATACATTATTTTCCTCCCAAACCACTACCTAGGAAACCACTTTCATTAAGGAGGGACATCACTCTAAAAATCAAAACTTCTATTCCTGTAATGCAATCTTCATCATACTTTGAGGATAGGTGGAAAACAACAAAACTAAAGGAAAGTGTACCAGAATATTTTCAACATTTTCAATATTTTAACCCCAAAACCCCCTTAAACTACCCCTAAAACTGTCAATGACTAAAAAATTCATTTTTTCTATACCCTTTGACATAGAAGTCTCAACTTAATTTTAAAATCTTCTCCTGACTCTGCAGTATAATTAATAGTATCGGCTTTAAGTTCTTACCTATATATTTTGATTGTCACATCATCAAAATAAATATATAATATATGAGAAATAATTACCATGCAAATTATTTACCCATGGGAGTAAATATTTGTTAAATATAATACATAGATTTGTAGGTACATGTACTATGAAGAACCAAATAAAAAGCAGCTCATTCGGACCAATCGTTTAGGAATTTTGAATTTTTCGGATATGTAATACGTGGTTTAGAAAAAGTGGTGATAATGAAAAATGAACGAAATTACAATAGGTACAATATTATAATTACAATTTATATTTAATAAATCAATAAAAATTAAAATATATTTACAAAAAAAGTATATAAATATAATATATAAATCAACAACAAAAAATGTGTTAAACCATTAATATAAATATTTATACATATAATTTTATATACAATACAATATATGTTTAAACTTGGCTTTATAGTAGGCGACTATGACGCTGTTATGTTAGTACTTTAGACAGAAATTAAACAAACTCGCAGTAAAATCCATTTCGCGCATTAGTAACAATGTCGTTTCATTTAATACTGATCACTTAAATGTTCATATCATGTTATAATTACATATCGAATCGAATTAAATAATAAACTTGAATTATATTCATCCACGCCATTGATGTGTTACCCCTATTGTAGGCTAGATACGCAGTCTCCAATACTTCCGCACAGGCGCTAGTGTAGCAAGTTGAACCGCCAAATAGCCATCTTGATGTGGTCCCGTTTGACATGTTGACATATGCTTGTCACACGTTTTCAATGACGATCAAGTACTTTTTAAGATTGTTTTGAGATGGTTCTAGCGTATGCAGCTTGGGGATGCTCAAACAGAAACGACAAGAAAATTAATCTATTCTTTCATAAGTGAGTTTCGCTAATAAATAAATGTTCACAATTGACAATTGTCTTAACCTTGCCTAGACCTGACGCCAGCCTATAACCTCCAATGTTCATAACTCGTAAGATGATTCTTATGATTATCCTTAGCCATGATGGACAATAATATGTAGATCTTAGTTATTGCACAATATTATACGGTCAAAAATGATCCCCTTAACCCTAGGCCTATAGAACCGATAATATCTAGGAGGAGTAAAGAATGGTAGGCCTAGGCCTAGCCTAGGGCCTAGCAGCTAGGTAGCCACCTAGGGCCACCTACACCTGATTTATGCTTGCTTAATTTCAGATTCAAAGTCAAATTAATCATTTCTACTAAGAGAGATTGTTTTATACCATCAATTTACAAATTAATGCCTTTGGTTTTTGTACCTTTCACATAACGCAACACTCTAACAGCACAGTCCCAGTGCTCTTGTCCATAACAATTATTGAACTGACTTAAATAGTTTACTGCCTGAGTAATGTCAGGTCTGGTCCAAATACTTAGATACATTAATGAACCAATCAAATTTTGATAAGGTACATCAGGTTTATCACCCTCATTTCTCGAAAGGTCTACACCACTCTCCATAGGAGTCTTGAATGTACACAGGTTCTCTACTTGAAACCTAGATACAAGTTTGTTTACATAGTGTTCCTGACTTAACTTAATTTTTCCAGTATTTCTGTCTCGTTGAAGATTTACACCTAAGAAATGATTAAGCTCACCAAGATCTCTGCATTCAAAATTATACGTTAACCTCCTTTTCAAATTCTCTTCTTCATCTTTATCATTTGACATTACAAAAATATCATCAACATGAATACAGACAATATTGTACAAGCCATTCTCTTTATTTTTAATGTAAACACATGGATCACTTTTAGTCCTGGTGTAACCAGACTCAACAAGGAAATTATGAATTTTTATATTCCAGGCCCTTGAGGCCTGTTTAAGCCCATAGATTGCCCTAGAAAGTTTACATACCTTATTTCCTTCCTGAAACCCCTCAGGCTGTTCCATAAAAACTTCCTCCTCCAGTTCCCCATGGAGAAAAGCTGTACAGATGTCAATGTGTGACATGTTTAGATTTAAACAATTTGCAAGAGATAACAATACTCGTAAACTTTCTGCTCTCACCACTGGAGAGAATGTTTCATAGTAATCATACCCATATTTCTGGGAAAACCCTTTTGCAACAAGTCGTGCCTTATATCTATCTACTCTTCCATCTGCCCCTCTTTTTACCTTAAACACCCATTTACTTTTCACAACATTTTTGTTGGCGGGCCTATCCACTAGTGTCCAAACATTATTTTTCATTAATGATGAAATTTCTGCATTCATTGCTTCCTCCCAAAGAATTCTCTTTGTACTTGCAAGAGCTAGATCTCTAGTCTCTGGCTCATCATCTAAATCGTCTGCTGCTAGAAAACTAGTGACAAATTCATCACCAAATTCCTTTCTCTTTGGATTAACCCTTAAATTTAATCTTCCTTTGTTTTCATCACCCCTGACTTCCTACCTTCTGAACATGTAGTATCCGCATCACTTTCACTACTTACTTCATCATCTGATCTATTTTCGTTGTCAGTTGACGTATGCGTCTCAGTTGTACTACTACTACTTTCCGAGTTAACACGTTGCCTTGCCTGCACTTTTATCTCTATCTCTGGGGCCACTTTGTGTAGTTCTACGTTTTCATTCGTGTTTGTTACCACATTCAGAGAAGGAAAACATTTCTCATTAAAGATAACGCTTCTTTCTACTTTCATACTAGCTTTTGGACTCTTTGGGTCAATCAAAATATATCCCTTCTTTTCCTCATCATAGCCTACAAAAACATACTTCTCACTCCTATCTTTAAGTTTTTTACTTCTTCTTTTTTTTTTCTTACATGAACATATGCTAAACATCCAAAAATTTTCAAGTGTTCTACATTCGGCTTAGTGCCAGTCCATGCCTCATACGGTACCATATCTTTTACTGCTACAGTTGGGGATAGATTTTTTAGATACACAGCTGTTTTTAGTGCTTCTCCCCAGAATTTGTTTCCCAAACCAGATTCTTTTAACAGTGCCCTAGTTTTTTCTAAGAGTGTCCTGTTTGTCCTTTCTGCCACTCCATTTTGCTCTGGACTATACGCAACAGACAGTTGTCGAACAATCCCAGTTTCTTTCAGATATTCGTCAAAATCTTTTGAGCAATATTCTTTACCATTATCTGAGCGGACTATTTTTATAGATTTCCCCAAGTGATTTTCTACCATTGTTTTGTATTGTTTGAACTTATCTAAGACTTCATTTTTTTATTTTAAAAGAGCAATTACAGTGAATCTAGTCTTATCATCAGTGAAAGTAGCAAAGTACCTGTAGCCTTCCCATGACAGACCATCTGTGATTTCACAGACATCTGTGTGAATTAAGTCTAATATCTCTGTGGCTCTTGTTGCACCTTTCTTTGGAAAAGGAGCTCTAGTGTGCTTTGCCCTGACACAAACATCACACACATCAAATGTTTCCTCGGCTATTTGACTTAACCCACTTACTAGACCACCCTGTAGCTTTTTTAGGTTACCATTACCTATGTGAGCAAATCTTTCATGCACAACTTTAGTTAGAGCTTGTAGCCTTCATAGCTTTGGCAGGTTCTACTTCCATTGACACCTTGTAAGTGTTATTGGATTGCTTACCTTCAAGCAGGGGTTTACCTACTACTTGAATGTCTTCTGGTCTATACACTCCACATTTGTCACTGTCAAAGAGAGTAATATATCCTGTACTACATATCCTTCCCACAGATAGCAAGTTTGCTGTCAGCTTTGGAACATAGGTGGCCCTAACACCTGTCAGGCCATTCTGTCCCCTAACCTCAATGTTGCCTTCACCTTCTGTGTGCAGGTTTGCTCACTAGCACATTCAATAGTATTAGATTCTGTCATCTTATAGTCTACCATTAAATCTTTTCTGTAAGTCATGTGATTACATGAACCTGAATCTATATACCAATCTATACTAGGCTTACTTTCATCAGAATAACTCGAGCACATAGCAGCTAATTTGAGTACCCATTGTGATGGGCCCGAGTTGCCTGACTTACCACTATTGCCAACATTAGGCCTACCATTATTGCTGTTACTATTACCAGCATTACCATTATTGCTGTTGCTATTACCAGCATTATTTTTGGTATTTTCAGTCTTTCTGTGCCAGCAGTCGTTGGTCTTGTGTCCATGCTTTTTGCAAATTTTAAAAAGGTCTGTTGTTTCGACGGTTTCCATCTTGGGTTCCTGTTGTTTGCTTGTTGCCATCTCGTGGTCGCTGTTGCTGCTGCCCTCTAGACGACGAACCGTTGGAAGTTCTTGGGTAGTTCGGACCACTACCGCTGCTCGCCCGTAGCGCTGATGACGTCAGTTCCGCAGCTTCCTTCTGAGCTTCCCTGTTAATTCTCTCGTTACGTACTCGATTTTTAGATCATCTTCTTTCTTGACACTTCGCTCGATTAGTTGGCGGAGCCATTTATACTCATGTTTCAGGTTGCGCAGCATTAGGTACGCTCCGGATTCCTCATCAAAAGGTTTCCCCGGGGGATCGCAATTTTTCAAATACATCCGTGAAAGCCATGACATATGCATTTAAAGATGAAAAATTATCATGTCTAATGTCCATCAACTGATCCAGGAGAGCAAGTCTTCTGTGAAACACCAGAGTCTTCAAACACTTGGCACAGATTTTTCCCACGCCTGTTTTGCCTTTGTAGTTGTCCTTACATGCAGCAGGAGACTTGGTTCTATCATAAAGCTCAGGATTCTTCTCGCTGCCTTGTCCATGTCCTTTTGACTGCTGAGTGGTTCATTGAGAAGAAATGGTCAAGTGAAATGTTGTTCATGACCACCCCTCCCAAGTGTAGCTCTATGAGATATTTCCAATCAACCCAGTTCTCTTGCCCCTTAAGTTTAGCAAAGGGCGGAAGAGAGTTCACAGACGGTTGGACTATTACCGTAGGCACTTGATCCGACTCCATTTTCGACTTCCTCTTGGCGTGGTTGGCATGCGACCTAACCTCACCATGTGCACTCGCGTTTTTTTTGTGATAAAAAGTTTTTTAACACAAACACACGAAGCATTTTCGTCTCAACTCAACAATTAAACTTCAGAGAAAACGTTCCCTGGGCCCATGACCTATTAAATATAAGGATTGTTCCTTGGATCGTGATTAATTGTAGGATATGACACGAATGACGACCACAGTTGAGTAGAGAAAATAACCGGAAGTGAGCTTTATTATATTATACGGAAATCACATGGTACAGAGCAGTGCGGGAAAAAAATTCAAATACTTAAAATTATACTGAACTCTAGAAATCTGAATAGATGATAGATAATATAATAGAATAGAATAGAATAGATAGATTGTGTGGCAACCATTTCGAGCAGTTGTTTTATCCATCTATCACAGGTTACACACAATTTTCAATTTTCCAGACCATCTTCACAACTTAGTTTCTTTGCTTATTACAAATAATTGTAGGTCTGTAGGCCCTACCCTACGTAGCATTAGCTTAACACTATAGTGCCCTCCCCATCAAGGACTTGTCGGGGGTCGCCAGTAAGCCGGTGATTGCCTTTTGCTACCGCATGATCCCCTACTTACCTGCGATGGGGCTTTCGTCTCCCTCCAGCAAACACAAGCTTCGTCATGACCTTACCTGGCCCACTCCAGTAGATGTTGCCTCGACGCGCTCCGTGCGGCATTTAACACTGTGGTAGCTACGTCCCCGCGGCCGGTGTTACCCCCCGCAACGATGTCGTCTGAGTTATTCGTTCGGGACACTCTTGTCCAATCAACGGCTCCTCGAGCCGCTTTGCATGTATTAGCTCTAGTCTTTATAGTCCGTGGACACTGGACTGGCCTTCCTTCCGTGTGAAAGCTCAGCAAGGTGTTAACTGATTTAATGATGTCATTTTAAAGTCCGTGGACAACCCGCGCCCGAACTACATCTAAGGTGGGTACCACACACACCTACTGCAGCATCTGTACACTGGGTGTGCCAGAGGCTACAGCTACAGGTTGATACAGTTAAAACTTAAAACGATAATGAAGGACTGATACACCCCTCCAGAAGTGTCAGCCAGGTGTGCTCACTTACTGAAGGGGCATTAAGCTTGCTGGAAAAGGAAGGTAAAATAACCAGTAAGGCAGCCAGTCAAATCATTGAAAATAAGGTTTTTCAGAAAATTATTGGAACAACGATTTTCGATGATTTGAAGTTTGAACTGAACTATGGAAGCTGGAACTGCCATAGAAATAACCTACGGATTCGAATGATAAAATGAGCAGCCATCACCCACTAGCATTCTGCCAAAATAACTGATTTTCCTCGAGTTCAAAATAATGCACATCTGTTTTTACGTTTACTAATGGCTATTTACAGAAACTTGTAAATCTGCTTTGAACGTGACTCGGCCACCCCTCTTACCCTCCTACCCTTACTTTGTAACAGCAATGGTAACAGTAACAACCTGTCATTGTGAAACCATTGTACTAATCTCTTCAGGTAGGGCCTAATATGTCATAGGCATTGATACTCCGTCATTGAAAATTTCAACAAAGATTGAAAAATGCTATAGACGAACTTTGTAACCGATGGGGGCCAAGGGCCCGACCAGGCCGGGGCCTGGTCGGCATTCGCCGACCCTGCCGCCCGTTAAATCCGCCCCTGTCTCTCGTGTAAGACGTTTCTAGTGTGGATAACACCTGTTTTGAGCAAAAAGAAGGAACAAAAGGATGCAAGAAAGTGTAGGCCTAATTTTTATTCAATTATCGATCAACGTAAAAATAATTGATAGTAATCAATCGATAATCGATTGCACATACGCAATTATCGATATTCAAATTCACATCGAACAGCAACTCTACTAATTGCACAAATGTAATTTACACTATTAATTATTATAGGCCTATTGTTGTCATACGTAGTTATTGTTATTTATGCCTGTCGGCACAATGTTTTGGCCATATTATTAGCCTATTTTAATCGAATTGGTGACTGGTGATAGCCTACATGGTTTGTTTTTGTGCTTGCTATTCTCTATCTATATACCTAGCTGACAAAATACCATGTTTATCACGCAATTCGAGTCCGGCTCTGGGTTATAAAACATGACCGAGTCCGGACTGGATTTGCCTAATTAGCAATTTGGTCCACACCGAGTTCAGTTTGGTTGAGAAGCCAAAGGAACTTGTTTTATTAATAGCTGAAATATGCAAGCAAGTTGCAGGCTCAATAGCGAACACGTTGGCATCTTTATCCAGTTCGGACTTGGCTCGCAAGATAAGTAGTAGTAGTAGTAGTAGTAGTAGTAGTAGTAGTAGTAGTAGTAGTAGTAGTAGTAGTAGTAGTAGTAGTTAGTAGTAGTTAGTAGTAGTAGTAGTACAGTAGTAGTAGTATAGTAGTAGTAGTAGTAGTAGTAGTAGTAGTATAGTTAGATAGTATAGTAGTAGTAGTAATAGTAGTAGTAAGTAGTAGTAGTAGTAGTAGTAGTAGTAGTAGTATAGTAGGTAGTATCAGTGGCGTAACTTACTAAGTGCGGGCCCCCCGCGAACGTAGTTCATGTATCATGTATGTTTATTGTAATTGCACTCGTGGGCTTGCCCCGTTGACAATAAAGAATTATAATAATAATAAGGTGGTGTAAGTGACGAGCCTCTGTGGGCGGGGGGTTGGGGGGGGGGGTCAACTTACATTATGACTTTACGACGGTTTCATTTTTGATATTTTTTGAACACTAATAAATATTACTCTTTATTCATGTTAACCATTTATTTACTCAACAAGCATTGTTCAAAATTGCCAAGAGGAGGCCTAAAAAAATCAATGTGTTTGGAAACCAAAAAATATGTTTCCAAATATATATAAACTTAAATTTTGAATGTGGTCGATAAAAGTTTGCAATTTGGAAGAACATTTCATATTTGATTTCCTTTTAAATAGGGCCTGTTATTTTATTGATAATGTGACCGTTGACGTTTAGTACCAATTTGTTTAATATTTACAAAAATGTATCATGTGACCACTCGTTGTCACAATTATACCTAGATTAAGAGTTAGTTAAATTAAAAGATCCAAATGTGTTTTACAATACTTTGGGTAGGATTATTTTGTGAACTTTGACCCATGAACGAAAAAAACTGATTTTTCATAGGCCTATTTAGTTTTTATTCGCTCTAAATATTAACCAGGGCTTATTTATTGTTTGGAACGCTTGTTATACAAAATTGGTTCAAATAACTGTAATCGTTGAGTGACTATACAAAATTGGTTCAAATAACTGTAATCGTTGAGTGACTAATATATTAGTCACTCAACGCTGTAATATCTGTTTTTGAATTTCACATCATAATTTGATAACGTGCAGTACCTATCTCGCAAGTAGTCGTGTTGTTTAACTGCAGTCTGCCCAAGGTGCAATGCATGTCCCTCTTCAGTGTCTATAACTATAGGTATATATTTTGCTAGGACAATTGCAAGGGATGCTCGAGGGCTTGTTTTATAGAGGACTCAATCCCCTGCATTATTAGCATTAATGACTGAGGAAAACCTCGGAAAAACCTTCAGTCAGGATTTCCGATCTCACGGATTCAACCCGGGACTTCGTGAATCAGCCAACACTGCTGGTGTAATCCTCGTTGATGAAGTTATGAAATTTTGAGTGCTTTTTTCAAGAACTTATATAGATATCCTTTATAATAAGACATCCAGTTTGTTTAGTATTGCGTGGCGACAAAGTCTGACTAAAGTCAAACACGTATATAATGATAATCATCCCGTTCCGGCCCCTATACCCCCGGGCCCCACCGCGATCGCGGGGGCTGCGGGGCGGTAGTTACGCCACTGTGTATAGTAAGTATAGTAGTAGTAGTAGTAGTAGTAGTAGTAGTAGTAGTAGTATAGTAGTAGTAGTAGTAGTAGTAGTAGTAGTAGTAGTAGTAGTGTTATTTATTCACTAGGGAAACGCCAAAGTCGTTGTTAAACGAGTGAGAGAGCCAAGTGTTGAGTACCCGGGAACATCCCCTTTCCTCCCATATACCTAAGGCTAGATCTAGCCCAGTATGGGGAATGATACCGGGTACTCAACACATGGCTCACTCACTCGTTTAACAACCACTTTGGCGTTTCCCTAGTTTTTTAAATTGAACATTTAAAATGCGAATCATGTTTAAAACGTATTAGCGTGAAACATTAACAAATTTCCAAGATAAAACAAAATCACCTAAGTTTATTTCCCACTTAACACCCCTCAAAATAATATGTGGATGTAAAAATATAAAAAAATTCGAGTTAACGGGTATAGAACCCCAACCCTCTGTGCGGAAGGCTTAATGCTTACCACTGGGCCATGTCAGCCAGGAAGATCTCGTCCCGCTAGCTGCTACTAAACAAATGCTATCGTTATTTAAAAAAAACACATTTTTTTTTTATTGTAGGATTAAATCGCAATGGATCTAGCTGATTTTGTTAGCAGTTCTCAGTAAACTCGTACCGGGTGTATGTTTAAAATTTCAGCCCAATCTGTTCAGCGGTTCGGCTGATTTTCGACGTACAGACAGACAGACAGACAGAATCACAGAATAAGAGCCGTTTGAGTTGAATGGAGACACTCGGTCGCTCCGCTCCCTCGTTTAACTAGGAAACGCCAAAGTCGTTGTTAAACGAGTGAGTGAGTGAGCCAAGTGTTGAGTACCCGGGAACATCCTCTTTCCTCCCCCTTTACCTAGGATCTAGCCCAGTATGAGGAATGATACCGGTACTCAACACATGGCTCACTCACTCGTTTAACAACGACTTAGGCGTTTCCCTAGTTATATAAATTGAACATTTGAAATGCGAATCGTATTCAAAACGTATAAGCGTGAAACATTAACAAATTTCCAAGATAAAACAAAATCACCTAAGTTTTATTTTTCATTTAACCCCCCCCAAAAATATAATTGGGTGTCAAAAATAAAAAGTTCGAGCAAAGGGGGTATCAACCCCAACCCTCCGTGCGGTAGACTTAATGCTTCCCATAGGCCTGCAAGCCCCGTAATGTTGTCCCCTAGTGCTACTAAACAAATGCTATCGATATTTTAAATATCACATTTTTTATTTAGGGTAGGATAAATCGCAATGGATCTAGCTGTTTTTGTTAGCAGTTCTCAGAAAACTCGTCCTGGATCTTTTTTTTTAAAATTTCAGCCCCAATCTGTTCAGCGGTTCGGCGATTTTTTCGCGTACAACAGACAACAGAATCACAAATGAATCCGTTCGGTTTGTATGGAGCCCCTGGGTCGCTCCGTCCCTCTTTAAAATTAGCCAATTTGCTTTTTTTTCTTTTCAATACATGGTACATCATGGTAATACATTATATTCAAAAACATAAAAATATACAAGTTGACAACAATTAATCTAACGCCCAATTATAATATATACAACACCACTTAATCACGACTTTAAAATACATTTTCATCCAAGCATCATTTTAAAAAATAAACCTAAAAATTAAATAAAAATTTTTTGATCCCTGTAGGGGTCTGTAAAGCCCAATATTTTGATAATTTAAAAGGGAAATTGGGAGGTTTGTCCCAGACCCCTGCAGCCAAGGAAAGAATGTCTTTGGGGCCGCGTTCACAAAAAATTTGGTTTAAAGGCCTAGTTTAAGAAATTGTTATTTGGTTATGGAAATAAGAAACCCGTTCCCTGATGGTTAAAATGTTTCGTGGCCTGTCAAAATGAAAAAAGGTTACCCCTTTTTTCATTGGTCGTCGTACAAAAAAAAAAACCCCCTGTTTGGGTCCGTCGAAAGAATTTTGTTTTTGTTAAAACAATTTTTTAAAGACTAAACGTTAAAAATTTCACTTTTTCCTATCCCCTATACAAAACCCAATTAGTGTAAACGCGGCCTTACTGGGGGAATAAAAACAATGCCAATAGAAAATATCATCTTTTTTACATTTTTAACATAAACCCTTTATTACACGATCTGTCAATTTTTTTATGAATTCCTGTTCTTCGCTTCACGTAGGCCTACATTGGTTCAATTAAAACGTCAAATATGCTCACTCGAAACTGCTTTTCATGTTCAACCCAAAATCAATAATACTTTATAAACAAATATTTGTAGGCCTCCCTAGGCTAGGGGGGGCCTTTTGGGTTTAGAACACTATGGTAGGCCGACACTTATTCGGCTAGGGGGTCCAACTTTTGTACCCTTTAACACTGCTATATTGCCTTGTTACTACTTATTTTAAAAGGGGTTACTTTTAAGGGTTAGCCGAATTTTCGCTGGCTACGTGCGCCGCGCTAGTTCTGGGATATAATCATAAGAGCGCACCCGAAATCTTTTTCGTTACAGTGTTATAAAAATTGGACCCCCCAGCCGAATAAGTACCGTGGCCTAGGGTAGGGCCCATACCTTTGAGTTAACAAAACCAAAGGGTGGTAGGCTCGGGTACCTAGGGCCTAGGGGGCTTAAACCAACAAAATGCCACAGGAATTGGCTTGGGGACCTATAGGGCTAGGGGGCCGAGGTCTGGGCCCCATATGATGGTATAAATTTTTAGATATTTAGGTCTTGTAAATCGGCTAGGGCTATACCTAGGCTGCTAGGGCCTAGGGCCCACGCGCCTGAAAGAACTTTGGGTTAAAGTAACAACAAATGAATAAATTATTGTGGGCAAGCCACAGGGTCCCCCAGCTGCTTAATGGCAATGTTGCCTAGGACATTGTTATTTTATGTTATGAGGGCGCCAATGAATCTCCCCTCGAATTTAGATATAAGATTAACAGTCTTTATTAGAAAAAGATACAATTACAACACTAGGGGCTGGCTACTGACATCCCCCTTGCAAGTCAAGACGGGGGGGGGACAGCAACTACTAACCCCCGCCCCTCAATCCCCGCACAGCTCACTACACGCAGTGCTCTAGGGGGGTGTTCAAATGTTTCATAGATCCACCCCCCCTTCGGGGATTTTTTTTTACAAGTATGATTTTTAATTAAAATTTATCAATTAGCGTTTTTTAAAAATACATGATTTAATCAGTAAAAAAGTCTTTCAGATAGCAGGTCTAGCACGAGGACGTGAGGATACCCTTTGCTGGGAGAATGACATGGAGTGGCAGAGGTTTCATTAGCCCTTCCTACTAGGGATGGTTCTGAAGGAGAATCAGGTTGGTTCACTGCTGTAGTATCCCAGGGACGAGGTGTTCTACCTGGATTACATACTAATTAATCACTGTAAAACTGTTTAGCCAACTAGTCGTCATTACGTCAGTTTTATTCAGAACCGGACATACGGTCGACATCAAACTACTACACTAGTCAGTTAGCAACACTAGTATCTAGTCAAGTTAGAGAGCGCTTCCGGGAAGCGGGAGCGTACAACAATCCCTCTTTACACAATTAAAATAGTAATACAAATAAGAGTATCAAATTATAGTTGAAAATAGAATAACTAGTCATAATGAATTTATGAAGAATGTCAATCAAGTTCTTAAATGTAATCAAATGAAACCACAGAGTATAAGAATTGTCTTTGCTTAGTCTTGGTAACGTATAGGCAATCTTCGTTCCCTCTGCGGCCTGGGTTTCACCTGGACCGGTGATCTTGGGCTCTCGGGCGGAACGTCAGCTCGAACGACCTCCTGCGTCCCATGGTTCTGCACATCTCCATTTTGTAGAGCCTTGTTATTAGGCTCAGAAGGAATTTCAGGTAGGGAACCAGAGTGGGAATCTCTGGTATGGAACCTCTTAAAATGGGTAGAGGTTCCGGGTATAGCGGGCACGGTCAGGAGTTTGAACGGTAATACTGTTCCCGTTCTTTGACACTATACTTGGGTAGGGGTAGGACAGTAGGGAGTAGTTAGTTTGTTAGTTTTGTTTTGCTTCATCAAAACATAATCTCCTTCCACTATCACACTTTCCTTAGCGCGTCGTGATTTATCTGCATATTCCTTCCCTTTCCATTTCCTTTCAAGGTCCCGGTCTCTGATTTCACCATCATCCACTGTTTTTTGCCTCCCAAGTTGGTAACTTTGTCTCGGATTTTTCCTACGGTAAAAGAGTTCGGCAGGGCTTACGCCTGTAGTACAATGCGAAGTATTACGGTATAAAATTAGATACTGAAGTAGAATTTCTTTCCAATCTTGTCCTGTTGCTTGTGCAAATACGCAGACGTTTTAACAAAGAACGATTTTGGCGCTCCACCTCCCCGTTAGCCTGCGGCCACAACGGTGTTGTGAAACGTAGATCAATATTATTTTCTCCGCAGTATTTTTTGAACTCTTCACTGGCAAATTGGGGTCCATTATCTGACCTAATGGATGAAGGTAAACCAAACCTGGCAAAAATCGGTTTAAGTTTCTCGATGTTTTCTCAGCGGTAATGGACTTCATGATGTCCACTTCAAAGAATCTACTGTAGTAGTCAATAGTGACTAGTAAGTAATGTCCTGATGGTAGGGGTCCTAGAAAATCTACAGCTATGTCTTGCCAAGGCGGCTTGGCAGTGATGTTGTACGAATAGGCTCCGGAACATCAGGTGCAGTGACAAGCTGGCAACCATGACAAGTCTTGACAAATGTCTCACATTCCCTATCAATCCCCGCCACCATACCTTAGATCGTAATCTTTGCTTCATTACTGACATTCCCGGATGACCCTCGTGGGCCAATTCCATGGTTTGCTGCCTGAGAGCAACTGGCATTATCAAACGATTTCCACAGCAAGATGATATTCCTACCTTGCTCAGTTCAGTGGCAAATGCATGAAATGGTTTGCTCGAGTCATCACTCCAAGAACCCGATTCGAGACTACGAGATACAGACTGAAGCTCCATATCAGTTTCAAAAGCATCTTCGATATCCTCCAATCTTAGTGCTACTGGTGTTGATGACTGAACTATGATTTGAAGACATTTCTCACCTTCAGCATTAAAAGTTGTCTTACATTTTCCCGGATCCAACAGCCTAGATAATGGGTCAGCAATATTAGACTTTCCAGGGCGATGTACAATGTGATAGTTATAGGATTGTAATCTTAACATCCATCGCTCTATCCTAGCACATGGTTTACCTTTTGGTGACAATATGCATTCGATGGCTTATTGTCGGTGATTAGGTCGAAAGTATCTCTTCCATACAGGTACATATGAAAGTGTTCACAGGTTGTTATCTCTCTTATTGATTCTGGGATCAATTCAATTTGGTGAAAAGCGCTGTCAATATCGAGTTTTACTAAAGAATTTACTGTCTCTTAGATCAGAGAGTACCTCATCAAAACTTGGTATGTGATGTTTCTCTCTTTTCCACCGCAGTATTTGCCTGACGCATGTCAACGCAAATCCTGACATCTCCATTACCCTTAGGGACGACCACGAGCTGCGAGGACCACTGCGATGGGCCATCAATCTTCTCAATGATATCTTGGTCTTCCAACTCTTGAAGTTTAGTTTCTAGTATTCTTTGAAGGGGCACAGGAACTCTTCTCAATGGTTGGTACACTGGTTTCACATCATGGTTAATGGGAAGTTTCATTTGAAAATCTTTCAACTTTCCCAATACAGGCTTAGGCTTATTAGGCCTTTCGATCTGATTCACTTGCAGGCCTATCTTCAAAACTCCTAGTTTTATTGCAGTCTCTTTCCCAAGAAGTGGCAACACCCTTGCCTTTGATTACGTAGAACAAAGCGCTTACCTTCGGACCGGGTCTTACCTCTACATCTGCTTGGAATTTACCCAGGACAGTCAGGGGGGTTTTACTTTCCATATGGAAGAGTGCCTTACTAGATAATGAAGAGCAGCAGTCAACTTTTTTTTCCTTTAAGCGAGTCCACGTTTCTTCATCTACTACATTACATGTAGCTCCTGAGTCAACCATAACCTCCAAACCAATTCCCACCCACCTTGACTTTCAATAGGTCAAAAGAACCGTTTCAGCTGGTTAACTCTGGTCACTCCGAAAGCATAGTCGCGGCGATCTTCCGACTCGTCATCTGTATTTGAATCGACATTAACTTGTCTAACCTTGCTTTCTCTCTTTTTTTCCTGTGTTTCCTTTAGTGCGTTCCCCTTTTTGTTTACTTTTCTTCCTACAGCAAGCTCCAAAGTGCCCAATCTGATGACACAGATGGCATTCTTTGTTCTTTGCTGGACACCCATCACTACCTTTCATGTGTCCCACATAGCCACATGCAAAGCATTTTATTTTCTTTGACCTATCTAGGCCTAGGCTTACCTTGTTCACTACAGCTTGCTTGTCAGGCAGACCTAGCCCTAGGCCTGAGCTTACCTGCTCCAGTCCTAGCTCGCGCTGGTTGGCATCCTCCCAAGATCGAGATGTGTCCAACACAGACTGTAGGGTCATATCTGGACCTATTTCGATAAGTTTTCTCTTGAGTTGCTTAGAAAAACTTTGTCCAATATTTGGTCACGCAGGTGTTCATCTATGAGTGTGTCAAACCCACAGTGAAGAGCCTGGCGCCTTAACCTAACTTCAACTTATCAATAGACTCACCCTCTTGTTGGCTAAGTGCACGGAACTTGATCCTTTCGTAAGGAATATTACTCCTAGGTGTGAACTTCACAGTCAACGCTGCGACAGCATCCAAATAAACATTGGAACCTCCATCTGCCCCTGCCGCTGGCAGACTGTGATACACGTCCTGTACATCCAGACCTGCTTTATGCAACAACGTTGCCCTTCTTTCTTTGAGGGTTTGTAATATTAGCACTTTCTGCATAATATTCAAATCCCCTAAGCCAACGCGTCCAGCGTTGTCCCACTGTTGTCTGGTCACCTGAGGCAGTCGAAAGGCTGCACGCCGTTTTCACCGGACATGATTGAACAATTCCGGGTGGTCTAGGCCTATGCAAAACTGTTAATATAACTACCTTCCTACCTTCTTTTCAGGTGTCGAATGCATTAATTTACCCTCCGTCGCCAATGTAGTATCCCAGGGACGAGGTGTTCTACCTGGATTACATACTAAATTAATCACTGTACACTGTTTTAGCCAACTAGTCTGTCATTACGTCAGTTTTATTCAGAACCGGACATACGGTCGACATCAAACTACTACACTAGTCAGTTAGCAACACTAGTATCTAGTCAAGTTAGAGAGCGCTTCCGGGAAGCGGGAGCTACAACAACTGCCTCTTCATAGTCTTCTGTCGACCGCGAGTCTCGCCCCCTCATTTGGTCTAGGTGTCGTTTCCAGGTCCGTCCATCATCTAGTTGCGTTTCGAATGTTCGTGGGCCGCCGACGTTGGTGACAGTTGCTGGCATCCACATTGTTTCCATCGGCATAGTTCCGCACGAACACTGCTGCACCTTCTTCAAAAGTTCGCTCAGGTAGCTTCTGGCGTTCCCATTCTTCCTCCTGACGTTGGCGCATCTTCTTGCTCAAGTCTGGTTTCAAAAGATCCAAGGCTGTCCGGATACGCCGACCCATTAGAAGTTCAGCAGGACTCTTGTTGGTCACCGTGCTCGGAGTGTTATGTTGATGTAGCAAGAATCTTGAGACCATGACTTGAATGTTCCCTTGTTATCTTCTTGGGGGCTTCCTTCACCGTCTGAACAGTTCTTTCAGCTTGTCCATTTGATGCAGGATGGAATGGTGGTACGGCAACATGCGTAATACCATTACTTCTTAGAAATTCCTTCATTTCAGCCGGGGACAAACGCCGTTCCATTATCGGAAACCAATTTGTCTGGTAGCCCGTGCTTGCGAAGATTCTTCGTAGATGATTTATTACTGCTAATGATGTTAAGTTTTTCATTATAACCACTTCTGTCCACTTGGAGTAGGCGTCTACCAAAATGAGAAAGTGTTCCCATGAATGGACCCATGAAGTCGACGTGTAGTCTCGACCAAGGATTTGTCGGCCATTTCCAAGGACATGGAAGTGCTTTAGCTGGTTCATGTCGTTGTATTTGACAATTGTGCATTCTTGACATAGTTTTCAATGTCGTTGTCGATTCCCGGCCACCACACATATGCGCGAGAAAGTTTTTTCATGACCACAATGCCTGGATGAGCCACATGCAACAATTTCAAAACCCGTTCACGTAGTTCTTCTGGTATAACGACTCTCGTTCCCCACAGCAAACACCCAAGATGAATCGATAATTCTTGACGTCGCCTGAAGTATGCTGTGAAATGTCCTTGTTGAGGTCATGCGTCCATTTTGTAAGTACGCATTCAATGACCTTGCTCATCACCGGATCTTGCTTGGATACCTTTTCTATCTCGACCGCTGTGATCGGTGGGTTTGTCCAATGCTTCCAAAAACAGTACTTCAATTGGTGCTGGAGTTTCGGTATCGGGTGTGTTGTACCGGTAACCGGCTTAGTCCGTCGGCGTTACCTATTTGTTTCCCCGGGCGATAAACAAGTTCGTACTCAGAAGCGGACAGTAGAATGCTCCACCGTAGCATTCTTGGTGAAATTATCTGTGGAATTGATTTCCCAGGGTTGAACAATCCCAAGAGTGGTTGGTGATCTGTTACAATCCTGAATTTGCGACCATACAAGTATTGATGATAGTGTTTTACGCCATAGATTATGCTTAACGCCTCTCGATCTGTTTGAGAATAGTTACGCTCTGTACTTGTCAGTGTTCTTGACGCAAATGCAATTGGTTTTCCTTGATCTTGATTGTTGACATGAGACAAGACTGCTCCGATTCCCACCGGAGATGCATCACATGTTAGCTCGATTGGCTTGTCTTCATCATAATGAGTTAATACATCAGCTGATTGTAATCTCTTTTTAGCTTCCAGGAAAGCGTTTTCCTCTTGTTCTTCCCACTTCCAAGAGCTGGCATCGTCTAGCAGTCTGTGAAGTGGTTCCAGAAGACATGCTCGGTTCTTCACGAACTTGTTGTAGAAGTTGTATAACCCGAGGAACGCTCGAAGTTCTGACTTGTTAGTTGGGTTCGGTGCTTGTACGATAGCATTCACCTTGTCTTGTGTTGGCCTAACCCCAGTGCTGTCAATTAGAAACCCAAGAAATTGTACTTGTTCAAGGTCAAATTGGCATTTTGATCTTTGCAAGCGCAGCCCCTTAGAGTCAATCCGCTTCAAGACTTCCCTCAACCGCTCGTCGTGTTCTTCTTGCGTTTTCCCCGATACCAGGATATCGTCGAGAAAATACCGCCACACCTGGTTATGCCTGCTAACAATTTTTCCATTTCGCGTTGAAAAATCGCAGGTGCGCTCGATACCCCGTACGGTAACCTCTTCATTTTAAAAAAACCCCTTTAAGGTGTTGATTGTCAATACAAGGCCTGCTGTTCTCGTTAACAGACATTTGTTGATATGCTTGTGCAAGGTCCAGCTTGGAGAACTTCACACCACCGGCAATCGTAGCCAGGATATTGCTCGTTGTGGGCAATGGATAAATGTCTGTTACTAGCGTTTGGATTTACTGTGCTTCGGTAGTCACAACAAATCCTTAAAGTTTTGTCTTTTTTCAAACTGCCACAATCGGTGATGCCCATTCCGAATGAATCACCGGTTCTATAACCCCGATTTCAGTCAACCTGTCCAGTTCCTTATTAACCCGAGAGTAGTCGCGTGTGGTCTTTTAGACCGACTTTTTTTTTCAACAGTTGGTATTTGTACAGCGCGCATGCGTGGCTTGTCTAGTTCCGCCTACCTTCCCAAAATAGATTTGTGAAGCCAGTGTGCAATACACGATTCAGTGTTCTGCAGAACTTCATCTAAGTTAAGAGGTCCTGTTCGGTTGCTTGGTCTTTTCGACCGCTGCGCGACTACTAAGGGACGCAAAACAATGCATACTCCATCACTATTATGAGACGTGTATTTTGTTATTGTAGGTTGATTATTCTTCAACATACAGTGTTGGCATAATATTACTGTCTTGGTTTACTAGTAATTCGAACTACAGGGTGTTTCAAAACATTTTTTATCCCTTTTTGTAGGTTTGCAACATTCTGTGTTTGATTGATTATTGATTGATTATTGATTGATAATTGATTAATATAACCATGTATGCTGTCACATATATGATAAATTATCTTATATTGGTAATCAAAACGTCATCCTAACGTTATTAGCCCATAATAAATAATGCGGTCTAAAGGACCGGCGCGACTACTAACGTTACAAACAGGGGCGCGACTACTCTCGGGTTAACCATGTTTTGCAGTGGAAAAGGTACTGGTCGTGCTCGTAAGAATTTAGGCGTAGTATTTTCCTTCAATGGTACAGCGATTTCGGGACCAGTGTAGGAGCCTAGTTCGTCGTTGAACACGGAGCTGAATTCTTCTTCCCATTTAGGTCTAGGCCTCTGTGAGTCAACTTTGTTTATGCCACTGATGGAGATTCCCAGGGCATTAAACCAGTTGCGGCCTATGAGATGCTTCCCGCCCCTTTTACAACCACCAGTGGTAATTTATGACTTTTCCCTTGATGCACTTACATCTATTATGGCTTCACCAACCACCGACAGCATTTCTTGTGACCATGTTTTTAGTCCTATGCCTGTCTGTTTAATGCTTGGTGTAGGCATAACTGACTGTGACAATAACTGGTTAAAAGTTATGTCATTGATTATTGAACATGCAGATCCAGAGTCTACTTCCATTGTATGCATGCAACCATTTAATTTTAGTGCTAGGTTAGGCTTGTCTATAGATGATGTTACCTTAAAACATTGGCCTACCTGGTTGATTTCGTACAGCTGTTCTGACTGTTGTAGTTCAATTGCATGTGTACTTTGAATCCCCTTCCCTGCGTTTTGTTTGGAAGTCTTGCCGACTTGGTTTTTGTTTTTGTTTGACTGTTTGTCTTGATTCTGTTTCGTTAAACAAACTCGCTCAAGTGTCCCACCCTTTTGCAAAAATGACAAGTTTCGTTAGCAAACTTGCATGATTGTCCTTGATGATCATAACCGCACCGATAGCACGTTCCCTTCTGTGGTACCTTGTTGTGATGGACATCCTTGCCCTTCTTGTATGAAAGGGTGTTGATCTCCTTGCTAACTCCATTGTTGGCTGGAGCTCTCATTGCCGTCATGTTGTTGTCTGCTGCCTCCGCTGCTACAGCCATTTGTAGGGCTTTTTCAAATGTTAGATCACTCATTTCCAATAGCCTACGTTGTAAGGCTTCGTTGCAAATGCCTACAACTAACTGATCTCGTAGTCTAGTGTTCAAATCTGCTGTAAAGTTACAGTTTTCTGTAAGTTTTCTGAGTTCTGACACATACTGCGCGATTGTTTCCCCTCTCTTCTGGGTTCTGCGATGGAAGTTAAATCTCATCACTATTTCGGAGGGTTTTGGGTGAAGATGGTTCTTTATTGCCGTCGATAATAGTGCCAATGTCAATTCGTTAGGCCTTCTAGGCGCCACGACCGACCTGATTAGTGTAAAGGCGCGTTGTCCTACAACACTCAGAAGCACTGCCAGCTTCCTGGACTCTTCTTCAATGTTGTTGGCAATGTAGTAGAATTCCACCCTCTCCATATATTCCTCCCAGTTGTCGATTTCTGGGTTGAATTCGTCAATTTTCCCGACGGACGCCATGCTTGGCGCGTTTTTGCCTAGCCTAGGCCTACTGTTTGCGTTGGCCTAGGGCCTTCAGATTTCCGAGATGGTACTTACTTTGCATTTCCCGTTCGTCGCCAGTGTTATGTTTATGTTATGAGGGCGCCATATGAATCATCACTCGATATTTAGATATAAGATTAACAGTACTTTATTAGAAATAGATACAATTACAATCACTAGGATGCTAGGCTACATGACATCGCTCCTTGCAAGTCAAGACGGGGAAGACAGCAACTACTAACCCACCGCCCCTCAGATCCCACGACACAGAGCTCCACTACACTGCAGTGCTCTAGGCGGGTAGTTCAAATGTTCATACATCACAGACATTGAGAAGTCTAGGAAATGAACTAGGCCTAATTAATTGTTGTACAGTGGTGCAGGTAATAACACTAGGCCTAGGCCCTAGACTTACTTACCAAAAATCATTGGCCTCCAGCCTAGCCGGCCTAGGGCCTAGGCGTGCATGAAAACCATTTGGACTGTGGTTGACCGCGAAAACGAAATTTAACTAAAAATGACTATTTATAATTTCTTATGATATTAGAAGCCAATTTACTGAGCTAGGGATAGTACAATTTAAAAGTAAAATTGAAGCAATGATAATGAATCGAAGAACAAAGAAGAATTGATTTTTACTATTTATTTGTGGGGCATTGTCTCTGTGTTTATGTAATGTTAATTTATCTTCGTATGTTCTTATTCATGATTTTGCTTGTTCTCTTTGTTTGTTCATTATTGCTTTGATTTTGATGTATTCAATGTATTTTCAATTGATATTTTTCTGCCTAGATTGTCTGGTTGCCGCCCACTGGTGGAACTTGCAACTTGAGTTAGGTGTCCTGTATCATTGCTGTGATCAGTTTTTGACTTGAACAATTTTAAATAATTATATATCTGATATAATTATATATTAGAGTCAAGATCTTTTGCACTAAATTGTTATCAAGATTTGAACACAAGAATGATGGTTGAACACAAGAATGAAGATTCGTGTTCGGTGGTTTCTTCCGCGAAAGATTGATTACTCCCTGATTTGCTGTTCCTGATTTTTGGCAAACCTCATATTCGTTTGAGTGGGATCGTCTAATAAATCAGTTTTTTTCTTTTCGTTTTTTTTTTTAATGTTTTTATTTTTTCTTCTTCTTTTTTCTTTTCTTTTCTTTTTTTTTCTTTTATCTTTTATTTTCTTTTCATTCCCCACCCTCTTTTTTATATATTCGATTCATTCATAAATTGCATTTAATATCCTTTTTATTTGTAATCAAATTTGTTGAATATTTAATGCATTGTTGTAATATTACTATTTCAAATATTTACTTAAATGTAGTTCATTGTTGTGTCTGCATCTATGTAATTAGATTTATTTAGTTGTCCTCCTTTGTAAATCAGTTTTTATAACTGAATAGGATAGACGTTAAATAAATAAATAAAAATTAGTAGAGATGATGGATCTTAAATAGTCATATATCCTCTCTACTAATTTCTAGTGATTTTTAGTTCAAACTTCAGCTCCCTAGATCATTTTGAACGATTTTTCGCGATAATTGAGTGGGCACAGTAACGTTATTCATTGGCGAGGAGGCCAGTATCAAGATGGCTTCCAATTGTACCGGAAGTGGACCACCGACTGCTGGTCTAGCCAAATAGGATGTCTATGATCCACGCCAACCCAATAACGGACATTTTTTTTATTTATTCAACTCGGGAAGCAGTTCGGCCAACCTGTCAACGGACCACTACCAACACTGCAAACTTGAGACATTGAACTTAAAATTGTTGTCCGCTCTCAAGTAGGGGCCCTTACTTCATTATTTTGATTTTGATTTATTTTGAAATCACAGTGATAAGTAAATAAAAATTAAATATCAGTACACAATGTATGAAAAATTGCTAATTACCACTTAAATATAAAATAAATGCATTATTTAATTAATTATTTTGCTAATTAATTTAATTAACCACAATTAATTGTCCTCCTAATTATTGTAAATCAGTTTTTAAACTAAATAGGATAGACGTTAAATAAATAAATAAATTAATTAATTAATTTTTCCCCTTTCCTTTCTCTTCTTTTCCCACCCCTTCTTTATATTTGATTCATCAATTTAATTGCATTTTATCCTTTTTGAATTTGTTACCAAAATTGTTGTGTTTTAATGCATTGTTGTTGTAATATGAGTTTTTTTAATGTAATTGACAGTCATGTCAAAGTGTCTACAAATATTGTTGTATATTAGGTGACTGAAGTTAAATCACTATTTTGATTCACAAGTGTCTAATTATTTAGTATTTAAAGATGTTTACAATTGACATAAGTGATGGCAATTGGTATGTTCTGCTAACATTTGGAATCAATTGCCATCATTTGCGGTCAATTGATGTGAATTGATTTTTTTATTGATAAGAATAATTTCAATTGGTTTGAAATGATATCAATTGGCATTATTATAAGTCAATTGATATTCTTGGTTCCCAAATGATATAGTTTTTGTCAATTGGCACATTCAAATGATCTTTAATAATTGATTGTAGACAAAGTCAATAGAGACTATCAATGCAATCAATTGACAAACATTTAAAATCATTTCATTTTTATTGATATCACTTTATTTCAATTGATATCAATTCATTTTAATTGACCAGCAAGTGATATCAATTAAAAACCATTTCAAATCCAAATGATTTTTTTGATAGGGTCAGGCTCAAAAGCGAGCAAAGTATGGATGAACACATCAACAGAACACTTGAGCTAGTTAATGAGCTCATGGGACTGGGTGAAGAGCTCAAGGAAAACCACATGGCAGCCCTCCTGTTGTGTAGCCTGCCAGAGAACTATGGCATGCTAATCACAGCACTTGAGGCTAGACCGGAGGGTGACATAACACTCGAATTCGTTATCGGCAAGCTCAAGGACGAGTTTAACCAAAGAACGGAAACAGAATCGGGAGTCGAATACAATGAAGCTGTATTAAAAACCGGACCTCAATATGGGACAGTGGAAAGAATGAAGTGCTTCCACTGCAACAAACCCGGTCACCTAAAGAAGGACTGCCGGACCCTCAAGAGAGAAACAAAGTTCAACAGGAAGAAAGTCAAGAGCGCCATAAGAAGCAAGGCCGGATCAAGCGACGATGAAGAACCGCGCTACTTATGTTTCAAGGCGGAGGAAGTCAAGAAAACAACCACATGTTTCATTGACTCGGGAGCAACATGCCACATGACTAATGACAGGGCATTTTTTTCAAAACTCGACGAGAAGTCGTGCACCGTCTCACTCGCAAACGGGAGCTTCATGCAGTCCGAGGGAGTGGGGGAGAGCTTCCTGAAATGCAAGGTGTGTCCGTCACCCAGAAAACCCGTGAACGTGCTGCTCAAAAGCGTGCTGTACATCCCCAGCCTCGACGGCAGCCTGATATCGGTGCCCACACTAACCAAGCTCGGGTTCTCAGTAAAATTCGACAGCAATCAGTGCACGGTCTCAAAACCGGAGAAACCCTAGCCATAGGCCTCCGGAAAAAGCAACTCTTCAAAGTCTGGCTAGACAGTGACGAAATGAGGCAACGCGCAAAGTCCGCTATCCAAGAGGAAAATCATGAGAACTGCATCCACCTATGGCACAGACGCATGGTACACCGAAACCCCGACGCCGTCAGAAGACTGAAGAAAGAAAATCTAGCAACTGGTATGACACTCGGTGACTGCGACACGCGGGAAAGGTGCATTACATGCGTGAAGGGTAAGCTAACCAAAAAGCCTTTTCCGAAGAAAAGTGAGGAACGGGCAGATAAACCTCTCGGATTGGTCCATTCTTACCTGTGCGGACCGATGAATACCGAAACCCCTGGCGGAAAGAGGTACATCATGACACTGACTGACGACTTCTCCAGATACTGCACGGTCTACCTACTGAGGACTAAAGACGAAGTTTTGCACAAGCTGAAAGTTTACTCGGCAAGAGTCAACAACATCTTCAACACCAAAATTGAGATGATTAGGTGTTACAACGGGAGAGAATACAAAAATGCAGCTGTCAAATCGTTCCTGGACGAGGAAGGCATCGAACTGCAACTCTCTGTACCGTACTCTCCCCAACAAAACGGAGTAGCCGAAAGGAAGAACCGCTCCCTTACAGAAATGGCAAGATGCATGCTACTCGACGCGTCCCTCCCAACAAAGTACTGGGAAGAAGCAGTAGTCACCACCAACTACTTTCAAAACCGCTTGCCCAGCAAATCGGTTGAGAAAACTCCGTATGAACTGTGGTTCGGCAGCAAACCGAATGTCTCCCTTACCGAGTTTTTGGAAGCAAAGTCTACAGCCATATCCCCAAGGAGAAGAGGACGAAGCTAGACCCCCGAGCCGAAGAAGGAACTCTCGTTGGATACAGTGAAAAAGCCAAGGGATACCGCGTACTAAACACAGCTACCGGGAAAATCATCGTCAGCAGAACCGTCACATTCACAGAAACCAGGATGAAAGACAGCTTCGAAGTTATCAGCAAAAGACCGGGATGGGAAGAAGCAGCGAACGTAGACTCTGGTAACCATAATCTCACAAAGAACCAGGAAGCTGCCGTCGAATACGCAGACAACCCCAGCGACAATGATCAAGTGTCAACCGAACCGGCTTCCGAAGACACCAGAAAATCCTGAAGACCTAACAAAGGGATTCCTCCCAAGAGACTATTGTACCTAGCCAGAGAAGAGGTCGTTGAACCAGGAAGTTGGAGAGAAATGACCCAAATGAATGGAGACCTGAATTAAGAGGACAAAAGCGGCAAACGAGGAATATGAATCTCTCATGGCCAACGCCACTTGGTCATTGACTACCCAGCCCGGAAACAAGAAGGCAATCGGAAGCAAGTGGACCTTCAAGGCCAAAGAAAATGCAAGCGGAAACATAGAACGCTTCAAAGCCAGGTAAGTCACGAAAGGATTCTCTCAGAAGTACGGAGAAGACTACGACGAGACATTCGCCCCAGTGGCCAAATACGCCACCATAAGAACCCTACTCGCAATAGCCACTGTTAAAGACCTAAAAATAAGGCACATGGATGTGTCGACTGCATTCCTCGACAGCGACCTATCCGAGGAAGTGTACATGAAGCAGCCGGAAGGGTTCGTCATCCCAGGACAAGAAGACATGGTGTGCAAGCTCAATAAAAGCTTTGTACCGTCTAAAGCAATCAGCCAGGACCTGGAATTCCAAAGCCCACGATACAAATACCAAGTTGAGGTTCTCACAAAGCAAAGCTGACGCTTGTTGTACGGGAAAAGGAGCGGACAAGCAGACACCTACGTCACCATGGACGTAGATGACCGGCTAGGATGCGCAACCCGGAAGAGGAGCTCGACCAACTTCACGTAGACCTGAATAGCTCTTTCGCCACAAAAGACCTAGGCGAGGCATACAACTACCTAGGGATTGAAATAGACAGAGATGCAAACGGGGACATGCTGCTACACCAACGCGGAAAGATACTTACCATTATCGAACGGTTCGGAATGGCAAGTGCCAAGTGTAGCACAACACCCATGGACGCCAGCTACCTGAGCCAAACCGGAGAGGAAAACCTACTACACGATAACAAAGAGTACCGACAAGCAGTGGGAGCACTCCTGTACCTTGCAAACGTCACACGCCCAGACATCGCCACCGCCATAAGCATCCTTAGTAGGAGACTCGAAAATCGCAGGGCCATGATCTGGACGGCGGTGAAGAGAGTGATACGCTACCTAAAAGGCACCGCCGCACTCCCACTCAGGATCAGCGCTTCAGGGGGCACTGTTCTCTCAGGATTCACCGACGCAGACTGGAGAGGTGACCAAATGGACAGAAAATCGAGGAGCGGTTACATATTTCAACTAGGAAGCAATACAATATCCTGGTTGTGCAGAAAACAAAAACTGCGTACCCCTCTCCTCAACCGAAGCAGAGTACGTGGCTACCACTCTAGCTTGCCAAGAGGCTACATGGCTCTGACAGCTCATAAGCGACCTAGGACACGCCCAGGAAGACCCAACGGTACTGCACGAGGACAACCAGGGGTGCATTAAGCTGGCCATGTCTGAGAAAATAGGCAACCGAGTGAAACATATAGATCTCAGGTACCACTATATCAGAGACGTCGTAGACCAAGGCACCGTCCACCTGGAATACTGCCCCACGGAAGACATGCGTGCGGACATACTAACAAAGCCGCTGCCGGGCCCCAGGTTTGCAGCACTGCGGGAGAAGATAGGGCTTGCAGCCAGCGACCCGCGCGAAGGGGCGTCCCCTCGAGTGGGAGTGTTGGATTACATGCTACGAACGCCTGCGCGACGGGCAACCCGCCGTACGGCCGAGTCGCCAACTACAAGTCACCGCCTCCTTGCAGTGCTTAGACTCCCGTCTCAGTACGAATTACAGGGCTGAATAAAAACCACGTTTCGTTGGCCCACTCAGACACCTTAGAAGTGACAAAACTAGTGAACTTATAACAGATACCTTGCTTCTTGCACGCAATAGCGTGGCGTGAGATGTGGATCCGCGTTGTGTGTGCAGGTAGAGCACTGCAGCAAAACCCTTCTCTGAGGCGTCACAGAATCCAACCAGCTAATGGACACCACGACTGTCTGGAATTAAAGCTCCTGGGATCCGAAGCAAGGAGAGCTGTGAAACGTCGGAAACTGCGGACAACCAACTGTGAGTGAGCTGGTCGGGGAGCGGGTCATCCCATTGAAGTGGGTGTAACCAGAGTTGTTGCAGGAACATCTTCATCCAGCACACGAAGGGAGTGAGGAAGCCGAGCGGATCGAAGATTTTGGCTATGTAGGAGAGAGTCGAACGCTTGGTGACAGATCCGGAAAAGGGTTCCGTATGGAAGGAGAAGCAGTCGGAATGAGGATCCCACAACAAGCCCAGTATCTTGATAAACCTTGTTCCTCGTTGGAGAAAACAAGGGGGGTTTCTAGGTGCTCGTGAGGAAGCGTTGTTAGAGCGTCAGTAACATTACTGGCCCATTTCCTGAATTCGAATCCTCCAAGGGCAACTAGGGCTTGCAATTCAGATGGCAAGGAGCGAGCGTGGGCGAGATCACTTGCGCCAGAGACGAGATCGTCGATGTACATCTGACACTTTATTGCTTGAGCAGCAAGTGGGTAGCGATCTCCTTCGTCGGCTACTAGTTAAAAGAGCACACGTTGTGCTAAGAACGCAGAGGACGTGAGGCCATACGTGAACGTGTTGAGTTGGTACTCGACTACAGGAGAGTCAGGTGATGGGCACCAGAAGATGTGTTGGTGAATTCGATCTCTGGATGAACAAGAATCTGCCGGTACATTTGTCGTATGTCAGCGCAGATGACAACAGCGTGAGTCCTGAAGGCTGTCAGAACGGAGGGAAGATCTGCTTGCAACTTCGGTCCGCTGAGAAGGTTGTTGTTGAGTGATACGCCGTTCTTATATTGATAAGAGGCGTTGAAGACGACGCGGAGTTTTGTGCTCGAACTAGTCAGTTTGTGCACACAGTGGTGAGGAATTACATAATCTGCAGGTTGTGGAGCAGGTTGCATGTGTTGAGATGCAGCGTAATCCTTCATGAAGAGATGGTATGCGTCCTCCTGCTCGGGGGTTCGTTTGAGGCGTCTCTCTAAGCTCAAATAACTTTGTAGAGCGGCCGAGCGATGGAGCAGAGAGGAGAAGTCGCGGGTTTGAAGGAAGAGCGACGGAGTAGCGTCCATTCCATCAAGAGTGTGTGAGGACATCATGGTCACAAAAATGATCATCTGGATCTTATGTTGAGGGAGCGCTTTCTCTTCTGTTTCCCAGAAGAGACGCAGTGTGCGGTCTAAGCCTGAGGAGCTCGCGAGCAGAGATAGTGGGTGTGAGAGGGAGCTTCCGATGTTTGGACAGGCCCATGATGACCAACCAAAAACTGTATTCAGAGCAGAGGGACTGCCTCTGATTATTATGTCTCCATCCTTTTGGATGACGTCGAGGTAGAGATCGGCTCCTAAGAGGAAGTCGATTTGGTCAGGGAGGTTGAATCTATCGTCAGCTAGAGAGAGGCCTCGGTATTTCTAGACAACATCTAGAGATACTGAATTGGCCGGCATGTGGCCAGTGATGGTGGATAGAATCAGAGCTTGAACTCCAAAGGTTTGATAAGGTTTGAAGCGCGAGACGATGTCACAGTAGGCGACGCCGTGAACTCGGGCTGAAACGTGTCCAATGCCGGACAATTCCATGACACTGGAATTGAGTTTTAAGCCGAGACGTCTTGCGAGAGAGAGTGTGATTGCAGAAATTTGCGAGCCTGACGAATCGATGATCGCGCGAAAGGGTTGATATCTACCAGAATTGTTCTGGATAAGAGCTCACAGCGTGCCAAGCATGGCAGAGCGCTTGAGGGGCTGACTGACCTCTAGTTGGCAAGCCAGTGCTAGTCCCACTGTAGGTTTGTTACCCTGCGGTGGGCGAGTGCAAGCTGGGGCGCTGACAGTGGAGGATGTCGATGTCGAGGAGTGGAGCAACGTGTGATGATGCTTACTGTAGCACTCGCGACACGAGCATTGAGAGATACAGTGTTGCTGATCATGATTGCCCAGAAATTAACGCATCGCTTTAGATTGCGCAGAGTTTGGTACTTCTCCTCCACGGGCTGCTTGAGGAATGTTGTGCAATTGTAGAGTGTGTGATCGCCGTCACAAGATGGACACGAGCGTGTTTGCGCGGGCGATCGTGGCTGTGGCTGAGTAGGAGGAGAAGGTTTTGCGACAAGCAGCGAATTAATTTTTCGAGTGGGAGTGAAGGGCTGAGAACCGCCGGTAGGCTTGAGCTTAGTTGAGCTTGCAGCGGAAATATGGTCAAGTCCGCAGAGCTCGAAAGTGCAGCTTTGTTCCTCGAGGAACTCGATGAGCTGTTTGTAAGTGGGCGTGTTATGCGATGAGCATTTGAATTCAAACTGCTTACGCGTGTTTAGATCCAAGTGTGCGAGTGTGATCGATAATAGTAGGAAATCGGCGAGATCACCAATTTCCAACCCTTTGAGAGCGTCGATAGAACTTTTATGAACTATCAAAAAGAGCTGAAGGGAAGCATGGTTTCCAGATTTGAGAGGGATGAAGTCCAATACCTGCTGTAAGTACAAAGCAGCCAATAGGCGTTTATTTTGATACCTGTTGATCAAAGCTGTGTATGCGAGCGCATAATTCTCATTTGAAATTTGGAAGCTGGAGATCGTTGAAAGGGTAGCGTCTTGGAGGGATGATCTCAAGTAGTGAAACTTTTGCACTGCATTGAGGCTAGTATTTTGATCCACTAGTGAGTGGTACAACGCGTAATATTCCAACCACCGAGCGAGATCACCATTAAAATTAGGTAATTTAATGGTGGGGAGCGCATTTGTTGAATTAACAACAGATGGTTGTGGGGTCACTGCTGGGGTAGTGACAATAAACTGTGAAGCTGCGATGTTACGTTTTTGTGCTGAATACTACTCTATCCGTAAGCTCAAACAAATTGTTCACCCCCATAACTTATTGCAAGTCTACTTTGCCCACATCCACTCTCACTTATCCTATGGCCTGCTATTTTGGGGAGCCTCCCCCCAAGCCAATAGAATATTCATCCTCCAAAAGAGAGCTATACGCAATATTGCGGGTGTCTCCAGAAAACACTCCTGTAGGGAGCTCTTTAAGGAATTAGGAATTATAACTCTAGCATGCACACTCATCCAGTCTGCTGCACTCTTTGTTCGCACAAATAGTAACCTCTTCCCTCTCAATGCGTCTGTGCACTGCCACAACACAAAGGCCATCCTTCACATACATAGGCCGCCCCACCACCTGCGACTTTTTGCACTAGGCCCAGAGTACCTTGCCTCCACCCTTTACAACAAGCTCCCAGAAAACATAAAAACCTCCCCCACCCTGCCCTCCTTCAAACACAAGTTAAAAATATATCTGACAGCAAACAGCTTCTACTCGGTTAGTGACTACCTCTCCATGTAAATAATAAACAATTATAAATAATGAAAAATTAATTAAATAATAAATAATAAACAATTATTATTCTAGCTAAATTCAGAAATAATGATAATGATATATCACCTATTTTAAAGTCCTATTTAAAAGTCGACCAACATTGTAACATATGGTTACTATTTTTTAGTTAGAGTAGAGTAGAGTAGATCTTTATTCACTTAAGACTAATACATGGTACAAGTATACACCTCTTCGTGAAGAGGGAGTGAATAGTTCCTAAGGCTAAAACATGGTAAAAAATGAATAATAAAATAGAATGCATATTTCATGTGAATCAAGTTATATGTATATTACTAGTATGGTATACTAGTATTACTAGTATTGAGAATTGAAGTTGTTTGAATAGATTAATTGAGTATTGAAATGAAAAAATGAAATGAGTAATTGGTTTGATATGATACAATACGATGTTATTTAGGATGAATAATAATATAAAACACTAGCATTTGATATGATATAATGATTATGAAATGGAATTAGTATGTATTTAATATATACGTGTAGTAGTACGAATCTATAAGGGGCAGTTTGTAGTGGACATGGTAAATTTAAAAATTTACTAAATATAAAATGGATAATCAAATAAAATGTGTATTTTATGTTAATCAAGTTATATGTATTATTAGTATAGTATACAAGTATTGAGAATAGAAGTTGTTTGAATTTATTAATTCAATAATGAAATGAAAAAATGAAATGAGTTATCGATATGATACAATACAAAAAGATGTTCATTAGGATGTATAATAATATAAAACGCTGAGCATATGGTATGATATGATTATGTATTTTTGTTTTATGTTTAATAGGGATTAGTTTTGAACTTAAATATACGTGTAGGGCCTATAGTACGGATCTATAAGGGAAAGTTTGTAGTGGAGAACAAGGTAAATTTATAAATTTTACTAAATATAAAATAAATAATCAAATAGAATGAGAATTTCAATGAGAATCAAGTTATATGTATAGGCCTAGTACTGTCTAGGGCGACGGTCGTCGCCCGGCAGACAAGCGAATGCGATGCTTAGGCGACACCGAACTCCGGCCCTATATACACCTACAAGAGTTGGGGGGTTTTCAGCTATCTGCACACGCCGCCCCGAAAGAGTTACAATCTTGAAATTCGGTATATGACCGGTATGTGGTAAATGACATACCAAAAAAAAAAATAAAACCCGATCCGACAACTCGTTCTGTGTTAAAAAGGCTCCCCAACATCGTCAAATTCCCTTAAAGCTGGCTGGGGGGGTGGGTGGGTGGCATTTCCCCGCGGAGATTTTCTTTAGCCTACAGAGAAAAGGGTTTAAATCTTAGAACTATGAAACTTGGACCACACTTAGGTGTATTTCAGACGCAGTGCCTTTTGCTTTTCAAAACCAAAATCGGGTAACAGGGACCGGAAAAGAAAATCAAAATTTGGATGATAATCAAAACGCGTAATTACCAAGGCGTGGTAATTTGTACAAATTTGAAATTTAACATGCTATTAACCATTTAAATATCTTGCGTCCAAAACACAAGGGGCTAAATTTTTGGGAGGGACCATGGGCCCAAAAATGACAAAAAAAACATATCTGAACTTTAAGAAATGAATCATTCAAAGAAAACGCTACAACTGAGATGTTTCAAACGTGGAATACATTTGATATCTCTCATTCTTTATCACTTTTGAATATGGAAAGCAAAATTGGTTAACGGGTACGGAAAAACCAAAATTATCAAAAGTAGGTAATTCCGTACTCTTATGAATAAACGCTATACCGAGAAAACGGTTCATCTTAGAACTTTGAAACTTGGGCCACACTCAGATGTCCCTCATTAACAAAAACGGGCAATTGGGACCGGGGAAAATCAAAATCAAAATAAAAATCAAAACGCGTAATTTACTCAGGCGTAGAAATTTTTGTACAAGCTTGAAATTAAACATGCTCTTAACCATTATAAATATCAAGTGCTTAGCTAGTGCGTTGGTCTTGTTGTTAGCGTATCTGCTTCCAATGCAGAAGGGCCAGGGTTCGATTCCCGCAAAATCAGAATTTTTTTTACTTCTGATTTGGACTTAAGTCTATCAGTTCTCGTCTTAGAGAGTTTGTAAACGGTGACTTTGGAGCCGTCCTAGAAAAAATCAAAACGCGTTATTACTCAGGCGTAGTAATTTGTAACAAGCTTGAAATTAAACATGCTCTTATAACCATTATAAATATCTAGTGCTTATGCTAGTGCGTTGGTCTTGTTGTTAGCGTATCTGCTTCCAATGCAGAAGGCCGCGGTTTCGATTCCCGCTCAAGTCAGAAGTTTTTAACTTCGATTTGGGATTTAAAGTCTATCAGTTCTTGTTTAGGAGTTTGAAAAACGGTAAATTTTGGGAGCCGTCCTAAGAAAAACGAAGCACATAATAAATTCCAGAGTTGTTTGGATCGGCCTTGTTGATTCTGGCGTTGATCCGCGGATGTTCGCACTGTCCATACCACTGATTGATATATTTCCTATTAAAAATATCGATCTTTGGTTGGTTATCGCTCACTCGTCGATTGGTCGGAGCCTGCAGGGTTGGCTTGGTTTGCTTTGATTTAAAGTCCCCCACTGAAAATCAGTTATATATAACTGAGTGGGTAGACTCTAAATAAAAAATTATTTATTTATTTATTCAAGGGGTATCTTTGGGGGACCGTGGGCCCAAAATGTAAAAAAACAACTTTGAACTAACAAATTTAATCATTCAAAGTCCATCATTCACACCTTGATAGCGAACGAAACAGCAAAAAGTTGTGATATCCCCCCAAAATACAAAAATTTGTAAAAAAAACGGCAGCCAAGCTCTCCTTCAAAAGTCTTCGGCTGTGAATGCTGTGAGATATAGAAGTTGAGCCAAGCTTTTTATTCTTTCTCCCTAGTTTCGCTTTTAAAATATGTAAGATCATTTCGCCCGTTGACGAGCGCCAAGCCAACGATTTTTTTGGTAAAAAAAGTAAAATTTTTAAACTCGAAATCATAAAAAAAATGACTTGGCCAAGGAATTTGGGTCATGGCCCAAAAATTTTTTTATGATTTCGAGTTTAAAAATTTACTTTTTTACCACAAAAATCGTTGGCTTGGCGCTCGTCAACAGGCGAAATGATCTTACTTATTTTTAAAAGCGAAACTAGGGAGAAAGAATAAAAAGCTTGGCTCAACTTCTATATCTCACAGCATTCACAGCCGGAGACTTTTGAAGGAGAGCTTGGCTGCCTTTTTTTTTTACAAATTTTTGTATTTGGTTGGATATGGTATACTAGTACCGGTATTGAGAATTGAAGTTATTTGAATTGAATAATTGAGTATTGAAATGAAAAAAATGAAATGAGTAATAGGTAGCCTATCCTATGATATAATGATTATATGACAGGTATTATTATTGAATTTAAAATATATGTGTAGGGCCTAGCCTATAGTACGGATCTATAAGGGACAGTTTGTAGGGAGGACAAGGGTTAATCTGTTAGGAATTCATTTAGTGAGTAAAATGCTCTTTCTACTAGAAATGCTTTTAATTTGCTAATAAATGTAGTATGATTTTTGATGTCTCTGATGTGTTTTGGCAGTTTATTGTATATGGAGAGGCAGGCGTATATAGGTCCTTTGGAATATTGCGAGGTTTTATGATGGGGGACATGGATGTTAGAAATTGCACGGGTGTTATAAGTATGGATGGATGAGTTTTTAGGAAAGTATTCTGAATGTGTACGTACAAAAATAGCGGCAATTTGTATAAGGGTACTTACCAGGGTAAGAATGTTTAATTTGGGGAAGATTTTACGGCAGGATCTCTGCCATGAGGATCCTGTGATGATGCGTATAGCTCGTTTTTGGAGTAAAAAGACACGATTAGCTTGTGGTGACATACCCCAGAATAGAAGCCCGTATGAGATGTGCGAGTGGATGTGGGCATGATATATTAATTTCAATATGTGGCTGCTAACATTGGCTTCATCCTCCTGAGCATAAAACACCCACTATTTATTTTGGAGCATACTCTTTCGATATGAGCAGACCAATCAAGGTTCTCCGAGAGTGTAATGCAAGAAATTTCACGTTGTCAGCTCTCATAATGTTTTTGCCATCAATGCGAATTAGGGGACTACTCTGAGGGGGGCTAGAGGTGGAGTGGAAGTTAAGGTACACAGTTTTGGTTGGTTGAAGGGAGAGAAGGTTATTTTTACAGTATTCCGACATTGCGTTTGCTTGGACATTTGAGTTATGTATGAGTTCTGCAAGCCCATCTCTGGTTGCAGTTAAGAGGTGACTTGAGTCATCTACAAATTGCGTCAGTATGCCTACGTCAAATGTGTTGGGCATGTCTGTTTACATAAAAGTAAGAAGAATGGGGCCCTAGGACCGTTCCTTGGGGCACACCACAGACAAGGTTTAAGGGGTCGGAGTGAAATTTAGTAATTGTATCATTTTCATCGATATCATCAAGTTCTACTACCTGGAAACGGTCTGATAGAAATGATGCAATCCATCTATTGGCTATACCTCTGATACCTAGAGATTCCAGTTTTGAGAGAAGTATACTATGGTCAATTGTATCAAACGCCTTACTCAAGTCGTAGAATATTCCAATAGCCAGGTCGCCATGATCGAGTGCCTTGTATAGTGCAGATAGGAATGAGAAGATGGCAGTTATGGTTGATTTGCCCTTTGGAAACCGTGTTGATTGCTTGCAAGAATATTGTTTTGAAAGGAAGGATGACAAACGGGAGTACATGATTTTTTCGAAAACTTTAGAGAAAGAGGAGGTTAAGGAAATTGGCCTATAATTGTTAGGATCTCGGTTGTTACCTTTGTGCTATATATGGGTATTACTTTGGCCTCTACAGGTAGAGTAGAGTAGATCTTTATTCACTTAAGACTAATACATAGTACAAGTATACACTCTTCGTGAAGAGGGAGTGAATAGTTCCTAAGGCTAAAACATGGTAAAAAATGAATAATAAAATAGAATGCATATTTCATGGTGAATCAAGTTATATGTATATTACTAGTATGGTATACTAGTATTGAGAATTGAATTTTTGTATTTAGGATGAATAATAATATAAAACACTAGCATTTGATATGATATAATGATTATGAAATGGAATTAGTATTGTATTTAATATATACGTGTAGTAGTACGAATCTATAAGGGGCAGTTTGTAGTGGACATGGTAAATTTAAAAATTTACTAAATATAAAATGGATAATCAAATAAAATGTGTATTTTATGTTAATCAAGTTATATGTATTATTAGTATAGCATACAAGTATTGAGAATAGAAGTTGTTTGAATTGATTAATTCAATAATGAAATGAAAAAAGAAATGAGTTATCGATATGATATAATACAATACGATGTTCATTAGGATGTATAATAATATAAAACGCTAGCATATGGTATGACATGATTATGTATTATTGTTTTATGTTTAATAGGGATTAGTTTTGAACTTAAAATATACGTGTAGGGCCTATAGTACGGATCTATAAGGGAAAGTTTGTAGTGGAGAACAAGGTAAATTTATAAATTTACTAAATATAAAATAAATAATCAAATAGAATGAGAATTTCAATGAGAATCAAGTTATATATATAGGCCTAGTACTAGTATGGTATACTAGTACCGGTATTGAGAATTGAAGTTATTTGAATTGAATAATTGAGTATTGAAAGGGAAAAAAATGAAAAAGTAATAGGTAGCCTACCCTATGAATAATGATTTTTGAAAGGTTTTTATTTTTTAAATTTAAAATATTTTGGGGTAGGGTTACCCTATAGTACGGATAAATAAGGGGAATTTTTTGAAAGGGGAGGACAAGGGTTAATCTTTTTGGAAATTTAATTAGGGGAGTAAAAGGCTCTTTCTCCCAAAAATGTTTTTAAATTTTTGCAAAATAAATTTTATTTATGTTTTTTGATGTCTCTGATGGGGTTTTGGCATTTTATTGTTATGGGGGGGCGGGGGGTATGGGTCCTTTGGAATATGCGAGGTTTTATAAAGGGGGGACAGGGAGTTAAAAAATTGCACGGGGTTATAAGTAGGGTGGATGATTTTTAGGAAAGTTTTCCCTGAATGTGTACGAAACCAAAAATAGGGGGGGGGGGGAATTTTGTATAGGTACTTACCAGGGTAAGAATTTTTTAATTTTGGGGAAGATTTTACGGCAGGATCTCTCCCCATGAGGACCTGGGGATGATGCGTATGCTCTTTTTTGGAGTAAAAAGACACGTTTAGCTTGTGGTGACAAAAAAAAACCCCCCCCAAGAATAGAAGCCCGTAGAGATGGGGCGATTTAAATTTTGGGGCATGAATTTAAAATTTCAATTTTGGGCCCGCTAACTTTGGCTTCACCCCTCCTGGAAATAAAAAAACCCAAAATTTTGAGCTTGGGGGGGAAATTTTTCCCTGGGGCAAAAGGAGGAATTGATGAAAAAGCTAGTGGGTGAGATTTTAATACTTCCACATTTTCCCAAGAACAGATCCGGGGAACTTTGTCTAAGCCTGCGGGAAATTTTTGTTATTCAGTTTTTTTGATGATATCGGCTATTTCATGTGGGGGGGTTGGGAGGGAAAAAAAAATTGAATTAATTTCCTGTTATTCTCGTTTGACCCGGGAATGAGGTGTTTGGTTTGTGCCCTTGGGGTCGACGGTTTAAAACCGCATTGAAAAAAGAAATCTTTTAGATGTTTTTGATTTACTTTTGGGAAAGATTTTGGGAAAATTCCCCGCTAATAATGGACGAAATTTGGTTTTTAGGACAAAGGGGCCCTTATTTTGACATTGATAATCTGCCATGTAGCTTTGGGATTGTTTTTTGCAAAAGATAAAACCCTGATCATGATGTTGTCGTTTACCCTTGTCATTTTAAGTGCAAAACCTTTGTTTTAAAATGTCATATCATTTTTAAGTTGATGGTCGTTGGGTAATTTTTTTTCCCAAGGGTAGTGAAATCTTTCGCGTTTGGGCCCCTTGCTTTATGGTTGTTTGAAAAACCACGAACTAGGGTTTTTTTGTTTTTTGTTTGCCAAACCCAAAGGGGGGAATGCTGTGTTAAAAAATTTGTAAGAAGATCATTAAGAATTTTTGGAAAATTGGTTGGTATGGGTTTCCAGTCAGAAAGTCAAACCCATTTTTCACTACAAGAAAAATTTATAAAGGTTTGTTTTGTTTTTTTGCTAAATTTTTAAAAGAGAAACCCCAAGGGGGAGAGGCATTTAGGGGGCCCGAACTGAGTTGAAAGGGTTTAAGGGCACAATGGTCTGAGATTTTGGGGGGTAAAAGGGTATTTGTTTTGAAAAGGGAAGGGTTTTGAGAGGGGGTTGATTTTCCCCCGGGAAAGGGGGATTGACTTGGACCCAAAAGTGTACGGGGGGTTTTTTAAAAAATTTTTTCGGGGTTTTTTAAATGAGGTAAAAAATAAAGGGAAATAGGTCGCGGGTTTGGGTTTTTGGGAAAGAAGATCAATTTTAAAGTCGCCGCTGGGGGTTTTTTTCCCCTTGGGGAATCTTTTGTGACTTTTATAAGGGCCCCTTTTAGTTTATCTAAGAATATTGAGATTTGCCTAAGGGAGATTTTGTATTTTGGGACAGTATGGTGATGCGGCGGGTTATGGTAGTCCCAAAAAGGCCCCCCCAGAAACATTAAAAACCCAATTCAGAGCAATTGACTTGGCCTATTTAATTGGCTCTATGTTTAGGTTTTGGTTTTTAAGGGTTTGGTTTCCCCCAAACCATGTAGATTATTAGATCTAGCAAAAATTTGGGAAATGTTGCTTATCCTGGCATGAAAAATTTAAAATACTAGATTTCGGGGGGGAGCCCAAATTTTTGAGATACAAATAACTTCGGGAGATTTACTCTGAAAGAATTGTTTTGAGTTTTTCCATTTTGTTGTTGCCGATCTAAAAATTAAATTTCAAGGATCCCGGGTTATGAAATTTAAAATATTTTTTATTTTGGGGATGTCCCTTGGGTTTTTCTTAGAAGAAAGGATGGTGGGGGGGGGGGAGGTTTGGCTCTTGGGGCTGGGGGGTTTTGCAGTTTTACATTGTGTTTAAGGCTAGGGGTTGGTTTTGGGTTTTTAAAATTTGGGGTTTTTGTTTGTGGAAATGGGGTTTTAATTTCCAAAATGAAAGAAGAAAAATTTTATTTTTTTTAACGTGGGGTTTTTTTTTTAAAATGTTTTTTATTTGTATCGATAAAGACCCTTATGGCTTTGGTTTTTAAACCGGGCCAAATAGGTCTAGATTTTGGATTTTTTTTTTGTGTTTTTAGAGTCTTTAAAATGAAGGGAGGAGATCAACATTTAGGGGAGACTGTTTTTTTTTCCTTAATTTTCCCCCGTAAAAATATCAAAATAGCTCTCTGGGGGAAACCCTGGTTTTTTAATTTTAAGTTTCTGACCCCCAGGGCCCTCACTATCATTAATTCCCCTAATTGTTGATAATTAAAATTGGAGAAAATGCCCTTTTACCCCTATTTGGGGTTTCCCTTTTGGAAGTAAAAAATTTCTTGACTTCTAGGAAACTGGTTTAAAAGCATCCTGTCCGAAAGAAAGGGCCCTCTCAGATGATATCATTTTGCGGTTTCTTCAATTTTAAAGGGGCTGAAAAGGGGGCCTTTGGGCACTAGTGGAGGGAGGTTTCCCTCTCAGATGATAACACCCGTGCTGGGGTTTTCCAATGTTTCGAAGTAATAATCATTTGAGTCTTCCCCAAAAAAATGTTTAGCATTTTCCCCATGACTGTATCTTTGGTTGAGTGTTGGTTTATATCTCCTGTCCCAAACCTGAACCCCCCAGCTCCCCCATTTTCATGCAGGGGCCCAATTTGGGTTTTAGAGGCTTGTCCCCTTTACTATCCAAAGGGCCCGTCCCTTTAAATGTCCTGAGTCAGGGATTTTGTTGGTAAAAGAAGTTCAATTTTGTTTGGACCATTTACTGTGTTCATTTTGGGGACGGGCTGTGGGGGAAAAAATTCCCCGGTTTCCCCATCCATAGCCGGCAACTCGGAAGAAGTCGGGGGCAAACGTGACACAATGGTCTTCCCGATGAGACGTTCCCCAGGGGGTTGGGTAGACGGAAAAGGGGTCAGCCACATTTAGGGTGGTTTAATTTTTTGACTTTGAGGGTCACTATGACTTGGTGTCTCTCAAAATCTGACGACTTTAACTTTTAAATTACCGGGTGACATCAAACTCCGAAACTGCATATAAATTACTGCTGTCCTTTTCCTTTATCTTTGAGGTGGCCCGCCGATTCATAAGAGTTTTTAAACATTTAAAGGGGTTTTCTGTGATTTTTGGGTCGAATTTTTTTTATTTTTTTTGGGGCATTTTTCATAGGTTAAATCTTTCCCGGTTGGAGACCAATCCAAAAAGTGCAGATCTCGACCAAAAATTTTTTGAAATTTGTAGGCCCATCTTTAATGGGATGGGGGTCCCCCCTTAGATAATTCAGATTTGAGATCCACTTGTTGGGGTTTATTTAAATTTTGTTCAGGGGTTTTTCAAATTTAAAAAGTTTTTGGGGGTTCGTGGAAATCAACTTTTATTCCCGGGATGTCCTACGGTAAATGATACTTTGTGTATGCAATTTTCCCCTATTGGGACATTTTTTTTTTTCCCCCTTCAATTTAAATTTTTTAAATCTGTCAGCAATTGCCGAGGGGTTTCCCTAGATGCAAAGGGGGTTTGTCCCTTGTGGGGGAATGCTTTTTCCACTGTACAAAGGGATATTTGCCTTAGTTTTTTTCATAAGTTTTATGTGGCTGGGGGCCTGGGTAAGTAGGGAATTGGGAGGTATTGGGATCATTTTTGTAAGACATCCAATTTTTAAAAATAGAGTCGCTTAGGGGCTTTATAAAATAATTTTTTGGGCGGTTTTCAGCAAATCCTTCCAAGGGTTTTGGTTTTTGGGCTAAGCTTTTTTAGGCCAAGGTTAATGACTTTTTTGCCGTTTGGGGTTTATCTTGTAATTTAGTTTTTTGGGTGTTCTATTTTTAACCCCTGCTACTTCCGAGTGTTGGAAAATTATTTTTTAAACGTTTTTGCATAGGGCCCACTATTTGGGAAGAATCTGTTTTTTGGGGTTTTTTAAACAACAGGGGGCTAACTATCTTTTTTCTGAAAACCCGTGGGCCAGTTGGTAGGTTTACTTTCCCTTTTCAATTGGGATGACGTCTTATATTTTTTTTTGTTTTTCCCTTTTGGATGTGTAGGCCTATTAGGCTCAGGCCCCGGGGGGGGAAATTCCCCTATTTAAAAAGTAGGCTTTTCCTTAAACCTGATCCCAGGGCCCCCGCATTTTTGGCCTTTGGGGCATGAAAAACATTTGGCCCCGACCTTAAAAATAATAATTTAGCATTTCCCCACAAGGCCCTTGTGTTGGCTAGTTCCGGCCTAACTTTGTTATTTCAATGTGCATCATTGATGCCTTTTGACTATACTTAGGGGCCCCCCTTGGGTTTTGAGTTTATTTTTTTGTGATTTAACCCAATTTTTATAAAAATTTTTCTCATCTATGACTGGTGCTTTGGGTTTTGGAAAAAATAGCGGTAAATTTTGCTTTGGTTTGTAAGGGTTTTGCCCTCAAACAATAAAAAAAATTGGGCCCGGGCCCGTGACATTTTTTCCTTTAAATTGTAGTATATTTTTAAAATTTTTAAAGTACCCAAAATTTTTATCCTTAGGGGGTTAAAAACACGGCCCCGGGTTTCTACTTCTTTTTTGTAGAAAAAAACTTTAGACCAATTACAAAATAAATATACTTTCATATTAAAAAACTTTTCAATTATCTTTTTGGGAAAATTTTTTGTTTTTGGGGGCATGATATGGGCCTTACCTCCAAAAAAATTTTGTCCCCATACTTCATCGTACCAATATCTTTTAAATCAATTGTAAATCACCTCATTGAACAATTCTCTTCTCCAGTTATACTTCCATAAAATAATATATTACATCAATGTCATTATCATTAATAGCAACTCGCTTATTTTCAAATTCCACTTTTATATTATCCTCCCACATGTAGGCTTATCCACAAATAATTGTAACTAGATTATTATTCTTACCACCATTGAGTATAGATTTCACAGTCCACAATGTTACAGTTACAATGTATTAATTTGTTTTATTTTCTTAATTTTCTTTATTTACTTAATGTACATGATTACTCTGTAGTACAAGGATTAAATATACTTAGCTGTAAGTTACCTTAGGCTATTCACCTTCTCCTCCGGGAGTCAAACATGTACAATGTGCCTGTCAAGATAAATAAAGTTATCTATCTATCTATTATGATCGAAACTTATTCTGACCTTACTCACTTCAAGTGGTTTGACGGTTTCTTCCAATTTGAAATTGAACACGATGATAGATTCTTGCACTTTATCAAATTTATTTTGTAGAAACAAGAGCTCGTCAAAGCGAGGTTTGAAGAGTGGTACGTCATCGGGCTTTAGATTATTAAAAGCTTCCTATATGCGTTGCTCAGATGCGAACAGTTCTTCGTGAGTTTTGAGAAAGGCGTTGGCTTGCTGTTTCTGCTGTTCAGACATGTTGTATGTAAATAAGTGCAACGTGAAAGTAAGACGAAGTGACAAGTAAGCCGACAAGTAGTAATAAGCTGACGAAAATCAAGGACAAACAGTGAATTATGATTTGCAAATTATAAAATGAAATAACACACAAGTTTTGAGAAAGCAATGTTGTGAGCTTTAGAAAGCCGAGAATGAGCGAAGAAAATAATTGTAAAATAATTATTGCAATTGTGTGTGAACGAAATCTGAAAGTGCGATTACATTCCAGATAGAAAATGCAATGTGAGCGAAGAACACGAAATAGCGCTGAACAATGTTGAACAATGTTCAGATGAGCGCCGAGGTGGATTACAAGCACGTACGATTGTACGAATACGAGCCGAGGTGCTGACGCAGATATAAACGTCGAGAACGGACAGGCGAGGATCATGTACCATGTACTGAGGCGCGTGTGACTGCGATAAGAGACACGTGGGGGATTACATTTTACATGAAAGTTAAACTGAACAATGTGAATGATATGAGAATCAACGAAAACTGGCTGAAAAGATCCGGCCGGAGGACCAACTTTGTTTGCGCGTAGGCGAGATAGTCCTACAAGCGACCTAGTGTAGGGCGAGGGGGGCCACAAGACGATTAGGTATTCGATGAGGGGGGGGGGGCTAGTGGACTGTATTATAGGATTTAGGAATCGAGCTTGCCTTGAGAGGCGGAGAAATTAGGGAAACCGAGCTGCGAAATAAACTGAAATCACTTACCGACTTGCTGTATGGGCAGGGCAAGGTAGCAGGGCGGCGGACGTGTAGATTTCTCAGCTGGGCGGTAGGCGTCGGGGGCGTCGCCGTCGAGAGCGATTATAATGGTGAAATATATACACTAATATAATGTTAACACAATAGAAGATAGTTACCAGGTACACTGTATACGTATACACTGGCGAGGTGCAAGTAGAATGCGTAGAACACACACGCGTTCTCTACGAGCGAGAGACTTGAGAGCTTCTGTCCGACGGAGCGGCTGAAAGTACACTGAGTAGCGAGTTGCCAGCAATTGCGGACCGTGATACAGACAGAAAGGATGGAAATTGAAAGGAAATCAAATATTGGCGTAAACAATGACCATGATTAATTTTAGGACAGCACTCTGTGAAAATGAACGAAAATCAGACTTTGTCTCATTACCTCTCATTTTGGAGGGGCTATGAGCTATATCATACCCTTTCTTTGTGTTCTTTTCCTTTGTGCTCTATTTTCTGTATTTCGTATTCACCCTGTCTTTCTGACCTAACCTATAACGTCACACTGAATCGGTAATTTATTTCTTCATAGTTTTTATGTCGTCTCCGAACCATCCCTGCGAGGATGGACATGTGTTCACCTTCCCTACATCCCGCTAGCACTCTGGGTGCTACCAACTTAATTCTGTTTATTCTTTTGGTCACTATATGTGTGGTAACGCTTTGATTCACATTGTTTTATAATTCATAATAGAAGTAATGTTTAATTTAAGTTGTCTTTATTGATTTGTGTTTTATAAGTCAGTAAATTGTGTGAATTGACATGTTTCATTAGTCATTTAGTTTATTTTAGTCATAATTATATTCTTAGGTTGGTGACCATGTGAGAGGGGGAGGAGGTCAAGTTTGGTTTGGCTTCTAGGGTGTTGAGAAGTTATTTGGTCTACGGATACCAGAGAGTACATTGTGGAATTATACATCAAATAAACAGTATCATAAATTAATTTTACATACGTGTTATCATTTAGCACCTTTTCCTTAATTAGCCGGGTGGAGAGTGTAGCAAGTTCGACAAAAATTATTTGATAAACATGACTTCAAGAACATTCATTGTTGTTAAAATGAAACCTACACATTTCAATCCTATTTTTCAGTTTATTATTTTTTGTAGGGTTATATCGCAACGGATTTCGATTATTTTGTTAGCAGTTCTCAGTTAACTAGTCACGGATGTCTGTTTAAAATTTCAGCTCAATCTGTTTGGTTGTTCAGCTGTATCAAGGTCTACTACATCTCCGCCACCTGGCGGAGGCTCGTGTGGCCACTAAACCTAGAGAGTTAGACGATCCTCCGCTAGGCAAAGATCTAGTGGACCTTGGGCCGCATGGGACTGAACAAATCAGACAAACACATTAGTCACGACGAAGACCCGATCAAGTGGCGTTATATCCTCATTCGCTTTGCTAACTCGTCTAATTATTTGTGGTTGTATAAGTCAAACTGATCACATGTAACGATACGACACTTTTACTCAAAATGAACTCCTCCAGTGGATAGCAATAAGACAACCTAGGCAGAAAATAAGCAAAGAATACCTAGCTTAATATTAATAACGTCACAATCATTCATTCATTCATTATCACAAGTCATCACCGAACCCATACCCGTAACGAAAGCAGTAACAAACAATCAAAGATAATGAGGAATTAAAAATCAGAAATAATGTTTTTACTGTTACTGTGTGTGTGATCCCAGTGCTTTTACAACTCAAATGTTGACATTTTGGATAACTTTGTTGTAGTATCTCCACTCGCACGGAGTGGTACACCGAGACTTGAAACCAGAGAACTTACTTTACGAGAGTAACGCCGACAGTGCACAGCTCAAGCTGGCTGACTTTGGTCTAAGCAAGATGCTTCAAGAAGGTCGTCTAACAATGTCTACTCTTTGTGGGACCGTAGGCTACTGCGGTGAGTACAATGCATCTCATGTATATGTGCGGTCCTCTACTCTCTTCTTTTCTGTCCAAGCTCACGTCTGTCCATCTTCCTATTGCTTCCTTCACCCGCAACATTTTTTCTTTTTGCCAGACATCTGCATATGGTTTAAATTATTATTGGTAGGAGTAGTGTCTAGAACTAGATATTTTTGAGTTGGGACAATTTGTAAGTTAAAGAATTTTAGACTTGTAATAAGTTCTCAACCTGGGTTCAGATTTGATAATCACTTTATTAATTAGTTAAATCTAGTACAAAAACATCTTGGTTCTAGCAAACTCCGTCTGCTCTGACTGACGCCATTCCCAGTCTCTCTTTAGTTACAACTAACCTCTGAATGCCACACTCCCTAGACTGTTGCCAACTGTTACATATTATTACCAAACTCATTACATCTTTCCTCTAATAAATAAGTTAAAGATACTATACAGAATGAAGATTAGCTAAACCAATCGTCACAGAAACTTAAATCAAGTTGCTAATCTTTAAGTACAAGTTTTCAATCATTTGACATAGATACAAAGATACAAATATCAAGTTGCTAAATTTTAAGTACACCCTAAACTATGAATTTACATTTTATGAAAACTTAAACTTGTAACTTCCTGAAATATAAATCAAGTTCACAAATAGGTTACAGGAACACTATAATTAAACACTTGTAACATCCTGAAATATAAATCAAGTTTACAAATATGTTACAGAAACACTATCAAATTATATCAAACAATTAACACAATTTCAATCATTGTTTTACATAATCTTTAAACTTGATGGGTTCTCTGATGACTTTCTTTGGCCTGGGATATTCAGTAGTTGGGTCTGGTATATTGCTTGGGATACACTGAGAGAACTGTAATGTTGATGAAACCAATAACTTTTTGTTAAGCTTTTTTTACGCAATTATGTTAACCATAATGTCAATAACGTTTTCTAAACGAAAGATCAATAGTTTGCTTTGTCGTCCGAACATTAAATGTTCGGAACAACAAACTATAAATTTTATAGTTTGTTGTTTCCTTTCATTTATCTTAACTTCAGATTTGACGACGAAACCATACGTATTATACTTGCTGTTGTCATGACACAAGTAAAGTTGTGATAATACTATTACGCGTGGCCAGCGACTCTAATAAATGTCGCCACTTGCAAGATATGACTCGTCATCTCGCGTGTGTAAGTTGCAGGCGTGCACGGTCACGGGTGATCTGCCTGCTGTGTCACAGTCGTGAAATGAAATGCGTGTGTTGTGCTGGGCCATTAATTTTTATCTAGACTCTACGCGCTAGCAGTGACTAGCCAAAGTGATAGACGAATCTAGCTCGAAGAAGCCACACAGTGGAACTAGTGTACAAGGCGGACGTGTTATGGTTATGGGTCTCAGTATAAATTGAATATAACTTAGTTCACTAGGTACGCGGGTCTCAATTTCTTTCAATCTAACGTCAGTGACATTGGGACTATATTCTCGGGACCCAGTTTATTAAGTCCGATAGTGCGTGTACCTATTCACAAGACAGTGGTGTATTATAATGTATTATAATGTGTATTATAATGAGCGGATAGTGCGTGTTAAACTGTAAATTCTGTGCATAGGATAAGAACATGTTTTGAAGACACATTTGCAGTCTGGTGAAACCTCTAACCTACAAATTGTTTCTACCAAGCGTCAGCCACGATTTACGCGGGCTTTTCAACCAAACTCCTGTTACGAGGACAGGTAAGTGTTCCGGATAAGAATATTCAAGTGAACGTAACACAGGGATCAGATTAACTGAACATTATTAAATTAGCGTGTACACAATCGTATTTTCCGGCTCAAGCAGTACTGGGCAGGTACCGTGTACATGGTACTGGGCCAGTAAAAAAGTGTCCTACCAACTTCCTATGCCAGCGGTGCCGGTCCGGTGTGGCCTTAGGTCCCGTCTGTATGGGGTTCGCGGCACCGGGGCGGAACGTCAGGGCCGGTACGTCGTCCGCGGCACAGGGCAGGCACGTCGTCCGCGGCACCGGCCCAGTATTAATATGTCCCTTTGTGCTTATATGAGGGCCAGCATCTTTTGCCGCGACCTTCACGGTGTACATAGTCTGAATGCCCAGCATTAGATAGTCACTCGCCCGGCGTCTCGGGCGGTCGCGTGCCCAGCATCATATATGCATTCACTTTTGTAGCCACTACGGCTTCCACGGGCGCGCGCCCAGCATTAAAAAGGCACTCGCCCAGAACCATGTTTGAAGAAACGCTGGCGCTTTCTAATACAATAAGTGAACGAATTAAAAATTAATAACTTTTGATTCAGAGGAGCTACTATTTCATATTTTAGACCATCTGGGAATTACAAGTACAAGTTAGTAGACAGAATATACACGAGATAAATTTTTATTGCCATTAGTCGGATTCGAACACGAGATACCTTGCTCCACTGCCGCACGCCTTCACCACTCGGACACCACACCTATGAATAACTGAGTGCGTTAGCTGGCTTATATAAGCGTCTAGCCCTTGGTCGGGTTGTTCGAAACGTAACATGTGATTACGACTCAAAGTAAATAATATGTTTTGTTCATTATTATTTTATTTCTGTTACTAATATGGTTATGGTGCGAACTTTAATTATCCTATTATTAATTTCATAGAAATGCTTCCACAAATACACTGGGAAAGTATATCGGATTTACAAAAAAGACAACATTGTAATTACAAAGTAGGCCTATACAATAAACTTGTTTGTTTTAAATATTATATTTAAAATTTGTGAAGATACGACACTTAGCAGATTTTTTTATCTAAATGGCTATGTCTACATGAATACTGAACAAGAAAAACCAAATAATATGATCTATACTGGATTACCATAAAAGAAGCATTATCATAAGTAGATTCGTAGATAGAAGTAGATAGATATATAGTAGATAGATAGATATGATAGATAGATGATAGATAGATAGATAGATAGATAGATAGATAGATAGATAGATAGATAGATAGATAGATAGATAGATAGATAGATAGATAGATAGATAGATAGATAGATAGATAGATAGATAGATAGATAGATAGATAGATAGATAGATAGTTTATAGATAGATATATATTTTATTCAACAAGACTAGTACAGTGTACAAGTATAACTCTTTGCAGAGAAAGTGAATAGTCTATAATTAATAATTAATAATAAAAGTGATAGTAATTATAATGATATACACAGTGTTAGAAGAAAGAATAGTTGGATATAAAGCATAATTGATAATTGATATGGATATTGATATTGATTAGTATGATGATTGATGATATTGATATATATATATATATATATATATATATATGATGATTCATTAATTGATTAAAAATGATAAACACAGTGTTTATGTTAAAAGAGTAGATGCAAAACAATAGCATGCGCTACTATAGATTAAGAACTCATATATAATAAAGAAAAGTTGGAAAAAGCAATTTCTGATGTGATATTGTGATAAGAATTGCTGATGGCACAGAAAACAGCAATGATGTACAGTAGAATGTGTCTAGTATATATTGATATTTATATATGATTGATTGATTGATTAGTGTTTATGGTAAAGTAGAGTAGATGCAAAATATGCCCTACTAGATTAAGAATTCATATAGAATAAAGAAAAATTGGATATAAAGCAATAATTGATATGATATTGTGATAAGAATTGCTAATGGCACAGAAAACAACAATGATGTACAGTAGAATGTGTCTATAGTATATAATTGAAATATATATATATGTGTGATGATTGATTGATTAGTGTTTATGTTAAAGTAAAAGAGATGCAAAATAATAGAATGCCCTACTAGATTAAGAATTCATATAGAATAAAGAAAAGTTGGTTATAAAGCAATATTGATGTGATATTGTGATGAGAATTGCTGATGGCACAGAAAACAGCAATTGGAGGGGGAGTGCATGATTGTACTAATTTTCAGTGCCCAAAAAAGTCAGTGTCCTAAAAACACACTGTCCCTAAACTGCTTTACCGAGTGAAGAAATAGCTCATTAGTTTACTGTGTTCTTGCTGATACTGTACTAGGTGAGGGGGGGGAAAAGGGACACTCCCCTTTGGAAATTTGTATTACCCAAGTCAAAAACATTGTTTTAGGACAGTGGGGATTTTGGCACATTTCTTTTAGGACACTGCAAATTTGGTACAGATTTTTAACGAAAATTTCGTTAAACAAAGCAAGTACTTAGGCCATTTCATTTTTAGGACAGTGAAAATATAGTACAGTGTGATTTTGGTACAGTTTATTTTTAGTACACTGTAAATTTGTTACAGATCTTTTTAAGACGATTCCATTTTTTTTTTTTTTTCTATAACCAAAGTGCTCGTCTTAAATCAGCGTAAAGGCCTATTCGGACCCAAAATTTTTATATTATGGACATTCCGGGCAATTCTGAGTTTTCACTAGGGAAAGCAAAATTTGGATAATTCATTTGCCGATGAAGAAATTTTTTGTTAATTTTTTTCTGCGTGCGCGTGCTGGGCATGCCTAGGCTACTGTACAATCCCAAAAATTTGGACATTCCGCCACTTGGCCTATCTGTTTTGGTCATAGGTTCGGTACACTAGGGCCAAAATGTTTTGATTTTCGAGCTGGGGGGCGGACCGAACAAGTTCGGTGGGCCGGTCCAAGGCTAGGGCCTGGATCTGTCAAAATTAAAACCTGGCCAAATTTTTTTTTGAAATTTCTCAAAAAAGTGGTTGATTTTTGGGAAATCCAAAAAACATTTGTTTTCTCTAATCTCGAGCAGTTCTTGTACATCCGGGCCCCTTTTGGGCTCTGCGGAACCGGGCGGGCGAGGCAGAAATTTTGACGCCAAGAAAAGTTTTACCGAAAAAATTGGGCTCCCGGAAAATTCACAAAAAATCGAAAATGGTCCGATTTCCCATTTTTTTCTCCAAAATGTTCGGGACAGCGGTGCGAGTAGGAAAAAGTCCCGGAAAAACGTACCGGGAGAATATCATCACGAAAATTTTGGGAAAAAAATCGATAAAATCGCGAAACGAATTCGGGTGGGGGAACATTTGTGCGTGTTTGAAAAACTCGGCGTCATGAGATCGAGAATCGTGATATTGTAATTATGTGTATATAATATGTAGTAGCTACTTGGTCAATTTTAATTTATGACATTAAAAATTTAGTACATTGTATGTGATTTTGGTACAGTTTATTTTTAGTGCACAGAAAATTTGGTACATATAGTTTTTTCGAAAAGTTTTATAGATTCATAGGAATAACTTAAGCCATTTCTTGTTTAGGACAGTAAAAATTAATTACACTGTTATTTTGGGACAGATTTTTTTAGTACACTGTAAATTAAGCACAGATCGTGTTTTTACGAAAGTTTAATAGTTCCAGCAAGTATTAAGTCATTTTATTTAAAGGACAGTAAAAATTTTTAAACTTTGATTTTGGGACAGGTTTTAATACACTGTAAATATGGTACAGACCGTTTAAAAGTTCATAGAATCACAGCTAGTACTTACTATGACAACACTGCTTCTAATTCAGGAAAACTAGGATGGACCCTACAGAGATAACGAGAGTATCCGTGAACCAAATCTCAACACGGTGAGTGAAAATTTAGTACACAGTGATTTTAGGACAGTTTTTTTAGTAAACTGTTAATTTGGTACCCCGTTTTCACGAAAAGTTTCATAGATTTTCAGAAGTATAAAAACATTTCATTCAAGAACAGTGAAATTTTTGGACACTTGTTTGGAACAGTTATTTTAGTACACTTTAATTATGTACAGATCCCTTTTACGAAAATTTCATAATTAACAGCAAGAATTAAGCCATTTCATTAAAGGACAGTGAAAATTTAATACACTTTTGATTTGGGACAGTTTTTAAGTACACTATAAATTTAGTACACATCGTTTTACGAAAAAGTTCATAATTTTCAGCAAGTACTTAAGCCATTTCAAATCATTAACAGTGAAAATTTAGTACACTGTGGGCTTTGGACAGTATTTTTAGTACACTGTAAAAATTTTGGGACACATCGTTTTTTTACGAAACGTTTCATAGATTTACAGCAAGAACTTTAGCTTTTTCATGTTAGGACAGTGACAATTTAGTACACTGTAATTTCGGGGCAGTTTTTTGTTTCACTGAAAATTGAACAGATCGTTTTTACGGAAAGTTTCATAGATTCAGCAAAGTACTAAAGCCAATTATTTTTGGCCAGTGAAAATTAGTACACTGTCTTTTGGGACACTTTTTTTTAGTACACTGTTTATTTGGGACATTCGGTTTTTTAAAGAAAGTTTCATAGATTCTGAAAAAGTACTTTAAGCCATTCATGTTTTAGGACCGTGAAAATTTAGTACACTGTGATTTTGGGACAGATTTTTTAGTACACTGAAAATTTGGTTAGATCGTTTTTAAGAAAAGTTTCATAGAATTTACAGCTAGTACTTGAGCTATTTCATTTTTTGGACAGTGAAAATTTTGTACACTGATTTGGACACTTTTTTTAGTATATTGTTAATTTGGTTAATGGGTTTTTTTTTAAATGTTTCATAGATTCCCAGCAAGTACTTAAGGGGAACCCTAAAGCCTTTTGGTCATATCTACCAAACGCTTCAGAATTCACTATTTTTTGTAAACGCTTATTAGTACCCCCCTCCATCTCGGCGGCGACAAAACTCGAGCCTTGAAACGAGAACGGGCCAGTGAGCCATGAGCCGTAGGCTAGAGAGGACCCGCACGTCGAAGGTCGTGGTGTCATTTGACCTCGTTACTCCTCCAGCACGCGGCCCGGGAGCTAGGCGGTGTTGCAATCTCTACGGCTACATAGACTAACTCTTTGGAACCGACGCGCTTTCCAGATTGCAGTGGGTGACGTTTGGGGTGCGCATAGTTGTATCAATGGGGGGGGGCGGGGCACATGAAAAATAAATATCTTCCTTTCTTCACATTCACATTCATTCATTTTCAGTTTAATTATTTCGTTGATTATTTCTAGGTTTTCCCGATTTATCGACACCCAGTCAAAGTTAATGTCCCCCATGCGTTTTCATGGGGAGGGGGGGGGAGGAGGGGCACATGAAAACAAAATATCTTCCTTCCTTCCTTCATCATTCACATTCATTCATTTTTCAGTTCAATTTATTTCGAGGTTTTCCCGACATATCGACACCCAGTCAAAATGAATGCCCACCATGCGCACTCATGGTGGGGGGGGGGGGGGGGGAGAGGAGGAGGGGCACATGAAAACTAAATATCATCCTTCCTTCCTTCCTCCTTCATTCATTCATTCATTCATTCATTCATCATTCAACACAGCCTACATTCATTTATTTTTCAGTTTAGTTTATTTTGTTGATTATTTCCAGGTTTTCCCGACATATCGACACCCAGTCAAAATTAATGCCCCCCATGCGCACACTTGAGTGCGCACACTTGAGTGTCAACCCAGAAATATGCAATAACTTACCGTTGAAATCGAATTTATCTTTCTCTACCAAGTCGTCAAGAACCACGTTTCTTGCAAATTACTGTGTTTAGATAATTTCCACGTTCCATGTTTCTTTTTACAGACAGGTATGACAGGTATAAATAAAAATGCGTAGCTTGTTAAATTCTGTTTCGGATGGTCTATGGGTTCGAATCCCCACAAGCAATCATGTCTTAACATTTTTCTTCAGTCTCAGGGCAGTTTCTGGTCGAGGCCTCTTCAAAACAGCACTTTTACATTCGCTTTACAATTATCTAACATCCAAATATCCTAGTCGGTCACCTGAAGAGGGTCCACGCACACCACGTACAGTCTATCGAATAGCTACTATTACTACTTCCGCGGGCATCAAGTTGTTTTTCGAGATATGGGGTTCAATTTAGGTAGGTTTAGGCTATTTCCAGAAACGTATTTTTTAAGTTCTGTTTGAAATATAATAAATAATTCGAACTCCAAGTGAAACTAAACACCTTTTATCCTTTTATTGTATGAAGTAGGCACTAAAGACGATGCGAATCATGATTCCTGATTATGAATATAGCCGCCTTTGGTGTTGCGAGTCCATTGTTAATTTTCATCTGTTTTTTTATTACTGTATAACTATTTATATCTTTGCAGTGGGTGCATTGAGTAAAGATTAGCGAGTGTTTGGAACATAATAGCGATCCCTTTTTGGAAACAAATTATTTAGTATATTTTTACCATATGTTGTAATGCCTGGTCCACTGTACTCCACAGAACGACCCACAACTAATGTAATCATTACCACCAGAACCATCTTCAATAATGCAGAACTTCAACTATCATCTGTTAGCAACTGCTGATATTTATACTAGCTGCGCAAACGCTTTTTCAGGCGCTTGTTGGATGAGCGTATGTTTTTAAACGAAAAAACAAAATAATTAGTAAAGTTCCAAAACGCGCGTGGTAACATTAACAGCCATTAGGCTAATGTTTTGGAGTTTTTTTCGCAGCACTCTCAGCTTAGTTTCTTTGTGCTTCCTGTATGTGTGCGGGTCCCGTACTCGCATATTTGGAGTTTCCCTGGACCTTCAATTTCCGAAAAACAAAAAAAGCACGTGCACACTCCAAGTAAAATTCCTTCAATTTTTGGTTAACGTGGTACCACAGGTCTTGTGAGCTGATAGTATACGGAAACTCATCACTGGAGATCTCAGCAATGTCTGACTGTGTGAATCACTGCTGTAAGAATCTATACATTAGGGCAAACTATTTTTATTTTGGCAAAGGATATTAAACAATTCGTTTGTTATTTCTCACTTCATAATGTGCTAACTTGATTACCGAAATAATTAAGGCCCGTTTATTAAGCTAGCGAAGCGAGCGTTTTCCATTTGAACTCTGCCGGAAAATTTGTCACTCGTTTTGTGTTTGTTTTTTTTTGTTTTTTGTTTTTTTTTTTTTTTTTTTTTTTGTAGTCTCGCCCTTATAAAACAAAAAAAAAAAAAAAAAAAAAAAAAAAAAAAAAAAACAAAAAAAAAACAAAAAAAAAAAAAAAAAAAAAAAAAAAAAAAAAAAAAAAAAAAAAAAAAAAAAAAAAAAAAAATTAAAAAAAAATAAAAAAAAAAAAAAAAAAAATAATACAAAAAAAAAAAAAAAAAAAAAAAAAAAAAAAAAAAAAGTAAAAAAATTAGAAAAATATAACATTCGAACGGAGGCGCGGATCGAGTTAAAATTTTGACCACCCGCAAGCTTTGTCTCGATTGAATGCCATTAGTTTTGTGGCAAAATCGTTCAAAAAGTTAAAAAGTTTACATTAAAGTTTATCGAAAGTTTTTTTTCAAACTAACGGCGACAAAATTCTGCGATAGCCAAATCATGTTAGATGGTCCGTCCGGTCAAGAATATGTTAATGGTTAGTTTGATCCGATAAGTAGTGTAGATGGAAATTGACATTATAACAAAAGTAACGTTGCTGCAACGAAAAGACGCGCGAAGTTTTCTAATGAATGCCACCTAGAGGTAATCAAAATACTTTCGAGGAAGCAGTCTATTTATTTTTGTCACCAAGGTTTTAAATATTTTTCCCAATGAGTCAAGGTCCTCTAGATGGCGGTAGAATTTTTTTTTTTTTTTTTTTTTTTTTTATCCCAAGTAAGATTTACATACGGTTTACCCAAATACCTGCAATAATAAATAATATCGGAAACATGGCCTGTGGACAGCGACGTCGCAAATTTTAAAACTTAAAAAAATGTGCATTGTGGGTCTAGCTATAGCACGTTCTCGCTTGATCACGCGTCCAACTGAGCGTTTCCTAGTAGCATTGTTGGTATAGAGAATTATTAATACATTCTCTTTTAGCTGCCCATTATACCTACTTCTATGAGATGATGAGTGTAATAACATTGAGGTTGAAGTACAAATATCGTGTAAGGCCATGTGGGATTCGAACCCGCGTCCTCCGACTAACAGTGTCATACGCTTTGGACCTGCGCAAACCCGCTTAGCTGCCGCGA